>CM055121.1:265603196-265608196 GCA_029206835.1 Rana muscosa | reverse complement strand
TGCGGCGTCCATCGTTCAAATTCCGCGGCGTCCATCGTTCAAATTCCGCGGTCTCTTCCTGTTCCTTCCTTGATAGGCGAGTCTCAGCAGACACTCTCCGCCTATCACGAACGTTCTCTCATCCTCAGTTTTCCAGCAGATGTCTGTGATTGGCGGAATACCCAACACAGTGTCTGCTGGGAAAACTAAGGATGAGAGAATGATCGTGATAGGCGGAGAGTGTCTGCTGAGACTCGCCTATCAAGTAAGGAACAGGAAGAGACCGCGGAATTTTGAACGATGGATGCCGCGGAATTCGAACGATGGACGCCGCAGCCGCAACTTCTTTACAGGTAATAATTACAATGTAAAAATTTCTATTTACAGGGAACAGCGAGCTAGGGAACAGTGGGGCATCGGCTTATACTCGAGTCAGTGAGGTTTCCCATTTTTTTTGGGCAACATTAGGTACCTCGGCTTATACTCGAGTCGGCTTATACTCGAGTATATACGGTACATTTTTTTTCCCTAAAGTTACATTTGTATTTTAAACAGTTTTTTATCTATTTTTACTATATGTACATAATTTTTAAATAAACATTATAGCGGAGCTCCAGCCCCCCCACCAACAAATTCAAAGTCAGCAGCTACAAATACTGTAGCGGCTGACTTTTAATATTAGGACGCTAACCTGTCCAGGGTTCCCGCGATGTGGGCACCCCAGCCGAAGTTTCAATCTGCTCTCGGGTGCTGCCGCCGCCTGAAGCCTTGCGGATTCACAGCCGGTTCCCTATGGCCCCCGGTGGTGATGGGAGGAGCCGAACTTCCAGGGGACTTCGCTGCAGTGAGGTCTCCCGAAAGTGGGGAGAGGTACCTGTCAAAAACATGTACTTGCCCCCCCCCCCCGAAAGGTGCAAAATGTGGCAGCGGAAGGGGGGGGGAAGCAAACAAGCGGTGCTTCAGCTTTTGGGTGGAGCTCCGCTTTTAATGTGATGCACTATAGATTTTTTTTAAATGACAGAACTACGGGAAGTTTCTTTGGCTGAAACCTAAGACAGAGCTGTCCTATAAGGAAAGACGTCACTGGTCTGACCTCATCACTAGTGTACATGTTTCAACTACTGAGCTTTTTAATCAGCAGGCTTTTGTATCCAGTGGGTCTAAGGAGAGACCGGAAAACACATGAAAAGATGATGAGAGCTCCTCCTGCTGGTTGGTTAGAAGATGCAAAATATTCATATGCAATATTTCAGATTTACCTGACTGAAGAATTGTAAATTCATTTTTAAGCTTAGCCATAATAATCCGAAGAAAAATGTATATAGAAACCGCCATACCTCCCCTTTAACCACTTTAGCCCCGGAAGGATTTGCCCCTTTCATGACCAGGCCGTTTTTTGCGATACGGCACTGCGTTAATGTAGCTGACAATTGCGCGGTCGTGCAACGTTGTACCCAAATAAAAATGACAACCTTTTTTTTCCCCCACAAATCGAGCTTTCTTTTGGTGGTATTTGATCAAATCTGTGGTTTTTATTTTTTGCGCTAATAAACAAAAAAAAAAAACAGACAATTTAAAAATATATATATTTTTTTGTGCTATAAAACACACCCAATAAATTAAATTGTATTCTGCTACATATTTTTGCTAAAAAAAAAAATCCCAAAAAGCATTTGGTTTGCGCAAAAGTTATGGCGTCTACAAAATGGATAGATTTATGGCTTTTTTTTCTTACTAGTAATGGCAGGAATCAGCGTTTTTTAGCGGTACTGCGACAGTGTGACGGACAGATCAGACACCTGACTGACATTTTTGACACTTTTTTGGGAACAAGTGACATTACAGTGATCAGTGCTAAAAATATGCAGTGGCAGGGAAGGGGTTAACATCAGAGGCGATCAAGGGGTTAACTGTGTTCCCTCAGTGTGTTTCTAACTGTATGGGGGGGGGATGGGCTGCCTGGGACAACACACAGATCTGTCTTTGTGCATAGCAAAAAGGCAGGATCTGTGTGATCTCCTCTGTCAGAACGGAGATCTGCCTGTTCTACTATGGCAGATCCCCATTCTGTCACTGTAGGGAATGATCGCAGGTGGCTGGAGGACACGCCGGACCCACTGATTGGCTCCCCCGCTGGCCAATGGGTGCATGTGCGTGCCCACAGATCGCCCTGCACGAGCCAACGTAAAGCTATGGCGATTCGCGCAGCCGAGCCAACCTGCCGCAGTGTAACTGCGGTGGCTGGTTGGCAAGTGGTTAAAGTTAAAACCGTTATTGTAGAAAATTTTCAAAAGTCATGTACAAAAGAAACTAAAATGTTAAAGCTGTGCTAGAACTATCTTAGTCCTCTCAGTTGTTAAAGTATACCTAGCATGAAATTTGTTTTTAATTATGTGCATGTTAGATTTGTAATGGGTAAGTGCAACGCTTCAATTATGTATTACCTCTCCGAGGATCACCGTTCTCCCCCTGATGATGCCATTATCTGCTTTAATTAGTATGGTGCCATGTGTGTTCAAGCAATCATCCAGGGACCAGCATCTACTTGGACTGAGGTGCTGGGTCAGGGATTCTCCTATACCAGACTCTGTGTTCAAAGAAAAAAAAAAAAACAGTTCTTTATTTTAAAAAATGCCTCACAATGTAGTAAGAAAAACCTGATGATGGACATTCGCCAAATAGCTCCCCAAGCTGTCATTGACAATATAAGGAAAGTGCAGGGATAGTGGTGACATCAGTGCTCAAATATGACCACGTAACCCATCCTTGTCCCTTTACTTACATGGTGGGGGATTTCCGGCCATGCAAGTTAATTGGCCAGGAAATGTCAGGGGGTTGGTAAGGATGTGGTGGATGCAAGCACCCACTGCTTCCTTGGCAACCATTGACAGCAGGAAGCGGTTACTGTTGTCCACTCTGAATGCCCTAAACCAGGGGTCTCCAAACTTTCTAAAGGAAGGGCCAGTTTATCGTCCTTCAGACTTTAGGAGGGCCAGTGGAAGTAGACAATGCCTCAGACTTGGTCAGCATGGATAAAATAATTGCACAATACTTGTGGGCAGTAGGAGGTATTGGTGTTAGTGGTAAGATTAATCTCCATCATTGGTGTCAGTGGAAGAAATAGTGCCCCTTTGTTGGTGTCGGTGGGAGGAATTTGTGTGCCTTTGTTGGGTGTCAGTGGGAGGAGTAGTGTCCCATCTATGGTGTCAGTGGGAGGAGTAGTGTCCCATCTATGGTGTCAGTGGGAGGAATAGTGTCCCATCTATGGTGTCAGTGGGAGGGATAGTGTCCCATCTATGGTGTCAGTGGGAGGAATAGTGTCCCATCTATGGTGTCAGTGGAAGGGATAGTGTCCCATCTATGGTGTCAGTGGGAGGGATAGTGTCCCATCTATGGTGTCAGTGGGAGGGATAGTGTCCCATCTATGGTGTCAGTGGGAGGGATAGTGTCCCATCTATGGTGTCAGTGGGAGGGATAGTGTCCCATCTATGGTGTCAGTGGGAGGAGTAGTGTCCCATCTATGGTGTCAGTGGGAGGGATAGTGTCCCATCTATGGTGTCAGTGGGAGGGATAGTGTCCCATCTATGGTGTCAGTGGGAGGGATAGTGTCCCATCTATGGTGTCAGTGGGAGGGATAGTGTCCCATCTATGGTGTCAGTGGAAGGGATAGTGTCCCATCTATGGTGTCAGTGGGAGGGATAGTGTCCCATCTATGGTGTCAGTGGGAGGGATAGTGTCCCATCTATGGTGTCAGTGGGAGGGATAGTGTCCCATCTATGGTGTCAGTGGGAGGGATAGTGTCCCATCTATGGTGTCAGTGGGAGGGATAGTGTCCCATCTATGGTGTCAGTGGGAGGGATAGTGTCCCATCTATGGTGTCAGTGGGAGGGATAGTGTCCCATCTATGGTTTTAGTGGGAGGGATAGTGTCCCATCTATGGTTTTAGTGGGAGGGATAGTGTCCCATCTATGGTTTTAGTGGGAGGGATAGTGTCCCATCTATGGTGTCAGTGGGATGAATAGGGCTCCATCGTTGGTGTCAGTGTGAGGAATTGTGCCCTATGGGCCAGGTTATCCATCCTAACAATGTACAAAACAATTCAGACTTTCTGTATATGCAATTTTGCCTACCATGACTGTACATTTATGCATTCTTTAGTTTATATTGCATTAATAATGTAATGTATCTCCATTATTGATGTAATGTATACTCTATTTTTGCAGAACACAATTTTTTCATGCTTTTGGTTTGATTGAAGCGAGTGGAGGGCGGTCCGCCATTCTTTTCCTCATAAATTTTATGGACTTTCTACCTAGATACCAGGCCTCTTTGCTTTACATTGATGGATCTTTCTGTTTTCTCCCCTCTGGCTGCTGCGGCGGGTTGGATCTCCCTGACACAGGGAGGCCTCCATGCGGGATCCCATCACAGCTGGAGGCATCCCCGTCCTGGGCTGCGGCGCTTTGCGCATGCTCCGGGCAAAGTTTTCGCCCGGCGCATGCGCTCTGGTTCCTACCATCAACCCAGTTAGCCGCCGCCCCTTCTACTGTGTCGGCGGTCCTGTCGACGTCTGACGCAGTCGCGTATGATGATGCGGCAGCGCTGGACGCCGCATCGGACCGAGGTGCCTTACGATGGAGGCGGGACTGTTTGCATGGATGTATGCAAGGAATGTCAAACACCTAGCTGACTGTTCACTCCGCAGGTGTCAAACATTAGTACAATCATGGGAGATTCCTCTGGTTATCTCCAATCCGATCAATGCCCTAGATATCTCCGCCCTTCTTCTTCAGGTACTTAAAGCCCCATACACACCATCAGATTTTCTGCAGATTTTTGTCTTCAGATTTACCAAAACCATATAATATGAGGTCAACACCTTAAGAGTTTCAATTTGTATGCAATCAGCCAGGCCCTTGCACTACATAGTTTTGGTAAATCTGAAGACAAAAATCTGCAGAAAATCTGATGGTGTGTATGGGGCCTTAAGGCTGGCAGGTGCAGCAGATTATTGCTGCACA
>CM055121.1:265599621-265603096 GCA_029206835.1 Rana muscosa | reverse complement strand
CCAGAGTGCCCCCCTTGCATCCCCCTCCAGAGTGCCCCCCTTGCATCCCCCTCCAGAGTGCCCCCCTTGCATCCCCCTCCAGAGTGCCCCCCTTGCATCCCCCTCCAGAGTGCCCCCCTTGCATCCCCCTCCAGAGTGCCCCCCTTGCATCCCCCTCCAGAGTGCCCCCCTTGCATCCCCCTCCAGAGTGCCCCCCTTGCATCCCCCTCCAGAGTGCCCCCCTTGCATCCCCCTCCAGAGTGCCCCCCTTGCATCCCCCTCCAGAGTGCCCCCCTTGCATCCCCCTCCAGAGTGCCCCCCTTGCATCCCCCTCCAGAGTGCCCCCCTTGCATCCCCCTCCAGAGTGCCCCCCTTGCATCCCCCTCCAGAGTGCCCCCCTTGCATCCCCCTCCAGAGTGCCCCCCTTGCATCCCCCTCCAGAGTGCCCCCCTTGCATCCCCCTCCAGAGTGCCCCCCTTGCATCCCCCTCCAGAGTGCCCCCCTTGCATCCCCCTCCAGAGTGCCCCCCCTTGCATCCCCCTCCAGAGTGCCCCCCTTGCATCCCCCTCCAGAGTGCCCCCCTTGCATCCCCCTCCAGAGTGCCCCCCTTGCATCCCCCTCCAGAGTGCCCCCCTTGCATCCCCCTCCAGAGTGCCCCCCTTGCATCCCCCTCCAGAGTGCCCCCCTTGCATCCCCCTCCAGAGTGCCCCCCTTGCATCCCCCTCCAGAGTGCCCCCCTTGCATCCCCCTCCAGAGTGTCCCCCTTGCATCCCCCTCCAGAGTGTCCCCCTTGCATCCCCCTCCAGAGTGTCCCCCTTGCATCCCCCTCCAGAGTGTCCCCCTTGCATCCCCCTCCAGAGTGTCCCCCTTGCATCCCCCTCCAGAGTGTCCCCCTTGCATCCCCCTCCAGAGTGTCCCCCTTGCATCCCCCTCCAGAGTGTCCCCCTTGCATCCCCCTCCAGAGTGTCCCCCTTGCATCCCCCTCCAGAGTGTCCCCCTTGCATCCCCCTCCAGAGTGTCCCCCTTGCATCCCCCTCCAGAGTGTCCCCCTTGCATCCCCCTCCAGAGTGTCCCCCTTGCATCCCCCTCCAGAGTGTCCCCCTTGCATCCCCCTCCAGAGTGTCCCCCTTGCATCCCCCTCCAGAGTGTCCCCCTTGCATCCCCCTCCAGAGTGTCCCCCTTGCATCCCCCTCCAGAGTGTCCCCCTTGCATCCCCCTCCAGAGTGTCCCCCTTGCATCCCCCTCCAGAGTGTCCCCCTTGCATCCCCCTCCAGAGTGTCCCCCTTGCATCCCCCTCCAGAGTGTCCCCCTTGCATCCCCCTCCAGAGTGTCCCCCTTGCATCCCCCTCCAGAGTGTCCCCCTTGCATCCCCCTCCAGAGTGTCCCCCTTGCATCCCCCTCCAGAGTGTCCCCCTTGCATCCCCCTCCAGAGTGTCCCCCTTGCATCCCCCTCCAGAGTGTCCCCCTTGCATCCCCCTCCAGAGTGTCCCCCTTGCATCCCCCTCCAGAGTGTCCCCCTTGCATCCCCCTCCAGAGTGTCCCCCTTGCATCCCCCTCCAGAGTGTCCCCCTTGCATCCCCCTCCAGAGTGTCCCCCTTGCATCCCCCTCCAGAGTGTCCCCCTTGCATCCCCCTCCAGAGTGTCCCCCTTGCATCCCCCTCCAGAGTGTCCCCCTTGCATCCCCCTCCAGAGTGTCCCCCTTGCATCCCCCTCCAGAGTGTCCCCCTTGCATCCCCCTCCAGAGTGTCCCCCTTGCATCCCCCTCCAGAGTGTCCCCCTTGCATCCCCCTCCAGAGTGTCCCCCTTGCATCCCCCTCCAGAGTGTCCCCCTTGCATCCCCCTCCAGAGTGTCCCCCTTGCATCCCCCTCCAGAGTGTCCCCCTTGCATCCCCCTCCAGAGTGTCCCCCTTGCATCCCCCTCCAGAGTGTCCCCCTTGCATCCCCCTCCAGAGTGTCCCCCTTGCATCCCCCTCCAGAGTGTCCCCCTTGCATCCCCCTCCAGAGTGTCCCCCTTGCATCCCCCTCCAGAGTGTCCCCCTTGCATCCCCCTCCAGAGTGTCCCCCTTGCATCCCCCTCCAGAGTGTCCCCCTTGCATCCCCCTCCAGAGTGTCCCCCTTGCATCCCCCTCCAGAGTGTCCCCCTTGCATCCCCCTCCAGAGTGTCCCCCTTGCATCCCCCTCCAGAGTGTCCCCCTTGCATCCCCCTCCAGAGTGTCCCCCTTGCATCCCCCTCCAGAGTGTCCCCCTTGCATCCCCCTCCAGAGTGTCCCCCTTGCATCCCCCTCCAGAGTGTCCCCCTTGCATCCCCCTCCAGAGTGTCCCCCTTGCATCCCCCTCCAGAGTGTCCCCCTTGCATCCCCCTCCAGAGTGTCCCCCTTGCATCCCCCTCCAGAGTGTCCCCCTTGCATCCCCCTCCAGAGTGTCCCCTTCCCCCCCCCTTGCATCCCCCTCCAGAGTGTCCCCCTTGCATCCCCCTCCAGAGTGTCCCCCTTGCATCCCCTCCAGAGTGTCCCCCTTGCATCCCCCTCCAGAGTGTCCCCCTTGCATCCCCCTCCAGAGTGTCCCCCTTGCATCCCCCTCCAGAGTGTCCCCCTTGCATCCCCCTCCAGAGTGTCCCCCTTGCATCCCCCTCAGAGTGTCCCCCTTGCATCCCCCTCCAGAGTGTCCCCCTTGCATCCCCCTCCAGAGTGTCCCCCTTGCATCCCCCTCCAGAGTGTCCCCCTTGCATCCCCCTCCAGAGTGTCCCCCTTGCATCCCCCTCCAGAGTGTCCCCCTTGCATCCCCCTCCAGAGTGTCCCCCCTTGCATCCCCCTCCAGAGTGTCCCCCTTGCATCCCCCTCCAGAGTGTCCCCCTTGCATCCCCCTCCAGAGTGTCCCCCTTGCATCCCCCTCCAGAGTGTCCCCCTTGCATCCCCCTCCAGAGTGTCCCCCCTTGCATCCCCCCTCCAGAGTGTCCCCCTTGCATCCCCCTCCAGAGTGTCCCCCTTGCATCCCCCTCCAGAGTGTCCCCCTTGCATCCCCCTCCAGAGTGTCCCCCTTGCATCCCCCTCCAGAGTGTCCCCCTTGCATCCCCCTCCAGAGTGTCCCCCTTGCATCCCCCTCCAGAGTGTCCCCCTTGCATCCCCCTCCAGAGTGTCCCCCTTGCATCCCCCTCCAGAGTGTCCCCCTTGCATCCCCCTCCAGAGTGTCCCCCTTGCATCCCCCTCCAGAGTGTCCCCCTTGCATCCCCCTCCAGAGTGTCCCCCTTGCATCCCCCTCCAGAGTGTCCCCCTTGCATCCCCCTCCAGAGTGTCCCCCTTGCATCCCCCTCCAGAGTGTCCCCCTTGCATCCCCCTCCAGAGTGTCCCCCTTGCATCCCCCTCCAGAGTGTCCCCCTTGCATCCCCCTCCAGAGTGTCCCCCTTGCATCCCCCTCCAGAGTGTCCCCCTTGCATCCCCCTCCAGAGTGTCCCCCTTGCATCCCCCTCCAGAGTGTCCCCCTTGCATCCCCCTCCAGA
>CM055121.1:265527121-265594621 GCA_029206835.1 Rana muscosa | reverse complement strand
TATTTTTACTATATGTACATAATTTTTAAATAAACATTATAGCGGAGCTCCAGCCCCCCCACCAACAAATTCAAAGTCAGCAGCTACAAATACTGTAGCGGCTGACTTTTAATATTAGGACGCTAACCTGTCCAGGGTTCCCGCGATGTGGGCACCCCAGCCGAAGTTTCAATCTGCTCTCGGGTGCTGCCGCCGCCTGAAGCCTTGCGGATTCACAGCCGGTTCCCTATGGCCCCCGGTGGTGATGGGAGGAGCCGAACTTCCAGGGGACTTCGCTGCAGTGAGGTCTCCCGAAAGTGGGGAGAGGTACCTGTCAAAAACATGTACTTGCCCCCCCCCCCGAAAGGTGCAAAATGTGGCAGCGGAAGGGGGGGGGAAGCAAACAAGCGGTGCTTCAGCTTTTGGGTGGAGCTCCGCTTTTAATGTGATGCACTATAGATTTTTTTTAAATGACAGAACTACGGGAAGTTTCTTTGGCTGAAACCTAAGACAGAGCTGTCCTATAAGGAAAGACGTCACTGGTCTGACCTCATCACTAGTGTACATGTTTCAACTACTGAGCTTTTTAATCAGCAGGCTTTTGTATCCAGTGGGTCTAAGGAGAGACCGGAAAACACATGAAAAGATGATGAGAGCTCCTCCTGCTGGTTGGTTAGAAGATGCAAAATATTCATATGCAATATTTCAGATTTACCTGACTGAAGAATTGTAAATTCATTTTTAAGCTTAGCCATAATAATCCGAAGAAAAATGTATATAGAAACCGCCATACCTCCCCTTTAACCACTTTAGCCCCGGAAGGATTTGCCCCTTTCATGACCAGGCCGTTTTTTGCGATACGGCACTGCGTTAATGTAGCTGACAATTGCGCGGTCGTGCAACGTTGTACCCAAATAAAAATGACAACCTTTTTTTTCCCCCACAAATCGAGCTTTCTTTTGGTGGTATTTGATCAAATCTGTGGTTTTTATTTTTTGCGCTAATAAACAAAAAAAAAAAACAGACAATTTAAAAAAATATATATTATTTTGTGCTATAAAACACACCCAATAAATTAAATTGTATTCTGCTACATATTTTTGCTAAAAAAAAAAATCCCAAAAAGCATTTGGTTTGCGCAAAAGTTATGGCGTCTACAAAATGGATAGATTTATGGCTTTTTTTTCTTACTAGTAATGGCAGGAATCAGCGTTTTTTAGCGGTACTGCGACAGTGTGACGGACAGATCAGACACCTGACTGACATTTTTGACACTTTTTTGGGAACAAGTGACATTACAGTGATCAGTGCTAAAAATATGCAGTGGCAGGGAAGGGGTTAACATCAGAGGCGATCAAGGGGTTAACTGTGTTCCCTCAGTGTGTTTCTAACTGTATGGGGGGGGGATGGGCTGCCTGGGACAACACACAGATCTGTCTTTGTGCATAGCAAAAAGGCAGGATCTGTGTGATCTCCTCTGTCAGAACGGAGATCTGCCTGTTCTACTATGGCAGATCCCCATTCTGTCACTGTAGGGAATGATCGCAGGTGGCTGGAGGACACGCCGGACCCACTGATTGGCTCCCCCGCTGGCCAATGGGTGCATGTGCGTGCCCACAGATCGCCCTGCACGAGCCAACGTAAAGCTATGGCGATTCGCGCAGCCGAGCCAACCTGCCGCAGTGTAACTGCGGTGGCTGGTTGGCAAGTGGTTAAAGTTAAAACCGTTATTGTAGAAAATTTTCAAAAGTCATGTACAAAAGAAACTAAAATGTTAAAGCTGTGCTAGAACTATCTTAGTCCTCTCAGTTGTTAAAGTATACCTAGCATGAAATTTGTTTTTAATTATGTGCATGTTAGATTTGTAATGGGTAAGTGCAACGCTTCAATTATGTATTACCTCTCCGAGGATCACCGTTCTCCCCCTGATGATGCCATTATCTGCTTTAATTAGTATGGTGCCATGTGTGTTCAAGCAATCATCCAGGGACCAGCATCTACTTGGACTGAGGTGCTGGGTCAGGGATTCTCCTATACCAGACTCTGTGTTCAAAGAAAAAAAAAAAAACAGTTCTTTATTTTAAAAAATGCCTCACAATGTAGTAAGAAAAACCTGATGATGGACATTCGCCAAATAGCTCCCCAAGCTGTCATTGACAATATAAGGAAAGTGCAGGGATAGTGGTGACATCAGTGCTCAAATATGACCACGTAACCCATCCTTGTCCCTTTACTTACATGGTGGGGGATTTCCGGCCATGCAAGTTAATTGGCCAGGAAATGTCAGGGGGTTGGTAAGGATGTGGTGGATGCAAGCACCCACTGCTTCCTTGGCAACCATTGACAGCAGGAAGCGGTTACTGTTGTCCACTCTGAATGCCCTAAACCAGGGGTCTCCAAACTTTCTAAAGGAAGGGCCAGTTTATCGTCCTTCAGACTTTAGGAGGGCCAGTGGAAGTAGACAATGCCTCAGACTTGGTCAGCATGGATAAAATAATTGCACAATACTTGTGGGCAGTAGGAGGTATTGGTGTTAGTGGTAAGATTAATCTCCATCATTGGTGTCAGTGGAAGAAATAGTGCCCCTTTGTTGGTGTCGGTGGGAGGAATTTGTGTGCCTTTGTTGGGTGTCAGTGGGAGGAGTAGTGTCCCATCTATGGTGTCAGTGGGAGGAGTAGTGTCCCATCTATGGTGTCAGTGGGAGGAATAGTGTCCCATCTATGGTGTCAGTGGGAGGGATAGTGTCCCATCTATGGTGTCAGTGGGAGGAATAGTGTCCCATCTATGGTGTCAGTGGAAGGGATAGTGTCCCATCTATGGTGTCAGTGGGAGGGATAGTGTCCCATCTATGGTGTCAGTGGGAGGGATAGTGTCCCATCTATGGTGTCAGTGGGAGGGATAGTGTCCCATCTATGGTGTCAGTGGGAGGGATAGTGTCCCATCTATGGTGTCAGTGGGAGGGATAGTGTCCCATCTATGGTGTCAGTGGGAGGAGTAGTGTCCCATCTATGGTGTCAGTGGGAGGGATAGTGTCCCATCTATGGTGTCAGTGGGAGGGATAGTGTCCCATCTATGGTGTCAGTGGGAGGGATAGTGTCCCATCTATGGTGTCAGTGGGAGGGATAGTGTCCCATCTATGGTGTCAGTGGAAGGGATAGTGTCCCATCTATGGTGTCAGTGGGAGGGATAGTGTCCCATCTATGGTGTCAGTGGGAGGGATAGTGTCCCATCTATGGTGTCAGTGGGAGGGATAGTGTCCCATCTATGGTGTCAGTGGGAGGGATAGTGTCCCATCTATGGTGTCAGTGGGAGGGATAGTGTCCCATCTATGGTGTCAGTGGGAGGGATAGTGTCCCATCTATGGTTTTAGTGGGAGGGATAGTGTCCCATCTATGGTTTTAGTGGGAGGGATAGTGTCCCATCTATGGTTTTAGTGGGAGGGATAGTGTCCCATCTATGGTGTCAGTGGGATGAATAGGGCTCCATCGTTGGTGTCAGTGTGAGGAATTGTGCCCTATGGGCCAGGTTATCCATCCTAACAATGTACAAAACAATTCAGACTTTCTGTATATGCAATTTTGCCTACCATGACTGTACATTTATGCATTCTTTAGTTTATATTGCATTAATAATGTAATGTATCTCCATTATTGATGTAATGTATACTCTATTTTTGCAGAACACAATTTTTTCATGCTTTTGGTTTGATTGAAGCGAGTGGAGGGCGGTCCGCCATTCTTTTCCTCATAAATTTTATGGACTTTCTACCTAGATACCAGGCCTCTTTGCTTTACATTGATGGATCTTTCTGTTTTCTCCCCTCTGGCTGCTGCGGCGGGTTGGATCTCCCTGACACAGGGAGGCCTCCATGCGGGATCCCATCACAGCTGGAGGCATCCCCGTCCTGGGCTGCGGCGCTTTGCGCATGCTCCGGGCAAAGTTTTCGCCCGGCGCATGCGCTCTGGTTCCTACCATCAACCCAGTTAGCCGCCGCCCCTTCTACTGTGTCGGCGGTCCTGTCGACGTCTGACGCAGTCGCGTATGATGATGCGGCAGCGCTGGACGCCGCATCGGACCGAGGTGCCTTACGATGGAGGCGGGACTGTTTGCATGGATGTATGCAAGGAATGTCAAACACCTAGCTGACTGTTCACTCCGCAGGTGTCAAACATTAGTACAATCATGGGAGATTCCTCTGGTTATCTCCAATCCGATCAATGCCCTAGATATCTCCGCCCTTCTTCTTCAGGTACTTAAAGCCCCATACACACCATCAGATTTTCTGCAGATTTTTGTCTTCAGATTTACCAAAACCATATAATATGAGGTCAACACCTTAAGAGTTTCAATTTGTATGCAATCAGCCAGGCCCTTGCACTACATAGTTTTGGTAAATCTGAAGACAAAAATCTGCAGAAAATCTGATGGTGTGTATGGGGCCTTAAGGCTGGCAGGTGCAGCAGATTATTGCTGCACAGCCAGGATGGTCTTTGTATCATATACACTTTTGTGAAGGACACTCCACCAAGGTGAGGAATCCTCTCTATATTACTTTATTTTATACTAGTGAATTCCCTGCACTAAGACCCCTTATAGCTGCCAGGCATTTTGAGATATGCTTTTAGAATTTTCTGGCATTTGTTGATCCGTTTTTTGATCTATATTTTTGATATGTGTTTTGCAGGGAAACTTCAGTTTCCACTGATGCCCTATTAATCTACATCCCCCATTTTGTAAAGTGCATTATTGTAGTAATCTCCCTCCTATTTAATACAGTTTTTAAAACACCTCTTTCCTTTATGCATTTTCCATGCTAGGTCTCTGCTCTCTGCCTGTTTGGGCCCCTGTGAGCCCTGACTTGCTGCTACACATTGGGGAGTCAGACTTTCCACCAGTCCAAGCCCTTTATCTCCCACCCAGAGGTTCAGGCCGTCCTTTCACTCTCACTAGTGTCTTCAATCCCTGGGATCTTGGGATCAATCCGACTCCACTATTTCCAATGACCACTGAGTGATTTTATGATATGTGGACGTCAGAAACATTGGCGCATCTCAGCATAGTGCCTACAAATATGTCAATGTTTATACTGAAATATAAAAATATTATTGTACTTATGGAAATAGGCAAATCTTAATTTTGGGAGATTCCCAATTTCCTACAATATCAAACAAGAAATTCTAAGTTCTTTATATCCGTGCTAGTTTGAAGACAAGTAACACAAATGAATATTGCTTAAAATATTATATATTTATTAACTAAAGTATAGTGCAAATTAAAATCAGTTATAAGTCGTGATCAAACAAATGAATAGATATACTTCTACAATCAGGCTGCATTCACACCTGATCGTTTTGTAGTCCTAAGCCTAAAGCTACAAAACGCTAGAGGGGAAAAAATCCATTATTCTCTATGGAGATGGTTCACATCTCCACTCAAAAACGCCTGAAGCCGAACGCCTGAAGCTCAAACAAGTTCCGGACCCTTTTTTGTCGCTCGAATCGGGCAGGTTTGGGCGTTTCAGGAGTCATAGAATGTAATGGAAACGCCAGATTCAAGCGTCTAGCGCGACAATGAGCGTTTCTACGGGCGCAAATTCGCGCTACAAAACAACGGTAAAAACGCTCGAAGCGATACGCTCAGGTGTGAATGCAGTCTCAGAGATGAATGATGGTTAATGTTCAGATAATATTTACATACATTTCTATGCAAGCTCTATATGACAAAGTATATTCACAGTTCAATACTTAAATGATACTTGTACATTTAAAACTTGGTAACTCTTGTGAAATGTCTTTCCGTTACTTCACGGAAGGTGTAAACACTCTTTTGTTTACTTTAACACTATTATCTTTCTCAAAACATACAGATCTCCTGATTACACTTCCTAAACGTGTCCAGACCAAGTGTCATATAA
Source organism: Rana muscosa (assembly GCA_029206835.1). Taxonomy (NCBI): domain Eukaryota; kingdom Metazoa; phylum Chordata; class Amphibia; order Anura; family Ranidae; genus Rana; species Rana muscosa. The sequence goes on along the minus strand of CM055121.1, from coordinate 265,588,728 downwards.
GAGACACGGCTTGACAAAACAATCAAGGCTTATATTAAATTTAGAAAGAATCTATTTTTACACATACTTCACACCAAAACCTTTGTACTACTTAGCTCTAGCTTTATAAAGACAACCAAATTAGGGCATGTGTCTTAATATTTGAAATAGTTACTTTATACTGCAGTTAAAATATAACCATATTCTCAACACTAGGCCATATATATTTAAATGGTTTTAGTTATATGGATGTAAAAACAATTCCATTACCAAAACAGGTAAATAAACAAAATAAATATGTTACCAGGTTAAAGTTCTGTCTGTTTGAGAATCAAAGTCCCAAGAGGGACTTCTTTCATTATTGCTACATGTTCGCGTTCAAATTCTCCTTCCAGCTTCCTTCAGAGAGAGAGTTTTCTCCAGCGAGCCTCTTCCTTCAAGAGCCAGATCCCCCCCCCCGCTATCTCAGCTGATCCTTTTATCTTACTCCAAAAAGTGGGTGTGTGTGTTACATTACTATCTAATTGACGAGTCAAATTATGTTTTTGGAAGGTTGTCTTAGCAACCAAGTATGCGGCCATCTTGAACAATGTCATTTCTAACCTGTAGGGGCCGTCGTGTACAAGGAATGACTCCTGATGTTAGGGTCACCGAGGCCAAATAAAATGTATGACCCCTTTTGACCAAGGCTTAGAAAGACTCCATTAATTGTCTAAGGGTGTCATAAAATTGTCAATTAGTTTCAGACATTGATCTCAGAAAGTGGGATCATTGGAGTGTAACTATTAACTAAGCTGATTCCTAATGCTTTCACACCAATTTAGGATTTACATTCTAACCCTTGTATGCCAATATATATATTTATTAAATGGGTTTATACATGGATTGCTAATACAGATACATTAAGATTTTATAAAAGAAACATTATTTAAGATATACAATACGATAGCTTATTTGTGGATGAGCCCTATGATGTTGTTATGTAAATACAATACTATGCTGTATGTGTTAGCCCGTACCAACACCCCTCTTATCTCTAAGTGTCAAACCTTTGAATTACCACCTGGGGAGACTGGAACAGCCAGACCCCTCGGTGAGACATGAGAACAAGGCCTATTCATGCCTATGAATCTAATTTAAACTTTTAAAGATAGTGGATTTGGGTTTAACCTCTTAACCACTTAAGCCCCGGACCATTTGGTAGCTAAAGGACCAGAGGTGATTTCAGAATTTTGCACTGCGCTGCTTTAACTGTAAATTGTGCGGACATGCAATGTTGTACCCAAACGAAATTTGCGTCCTTTTCTTCCCACAAATAGAGCTTTCTTTTAATGGTATTTGATTGCCTCTGCGATTTTTATTTTTTGCGATATAAACGGAAAAAGACCGAAAATTTTGAAAAAAAATGATATTTTCTACTTTTTGTTATAAGAAAAATCGAATAAACTCAATTTTAGTCATACATTTAGGCCAAAATGTATTCAGCCACATGTCTTTAGTAAAAAAAATGTCAATAAGCGTATATTTATCGGTTTGCGCAAAAGTTATAGCGTTTACAAACTAGGGTACATTTTCTGGAATTTACACAGCTTTTAATTTATGACTGCCTATCTCATTTCTTGAGGTGCTAAAATGACAGGGCAGTACAAAACCCCCCCAAATGACCCCATTTTAGAAAGTAGACACCCCAAGGAAATTGCTGAGAGGCATGTTGAGCCCATTGAATATTTTTTTTTTGTCCCAAGTGATTGAATAATGACAAAAAAAAAAAAAAAAATTACAAAAAGTTGTCACTAATTGATATATTGCTCACACATGCCATCGTTATATGTGGAATTGCACCCCAAAATACATTCTGCTGCTTCTCCTGAGTACGGGGATACCACATGTGTGGGACTTTTTAGGAGCCTAGCCACGTACGGGACCCCGGAAACCAAGCACCGCCTTCAGGCTTTCTAAGGGCGCAAATTTTTGATTTCACTCCTCACTACCTATCACAGTTTTGAAGGCCATAAAATGCCAAAATAGCCCAAAACCCCCCCAAATGACCCCATTTTGGAAAGTAGACACCCCAAGCTGTTTGCTGAGAGGCATGGTGAGTATTTTACAGCTCTCATTTGTTTTTGAAAATGAAGAAAGAACATTTTTTTTTTTTTTACTTTTTTTTTTTCAATTTTCAAAACTTTGTGACAAAAAGCGAGATCTGCAAAATACTCACAATACCTCTCAGCAAATAGCTTGGGGTGTCTACTTTCCAAAATGTCGTCATTTGGGGGGGTTTTGTGCCATCTGGGCATTCCATGGCCTCCGAAACTGTGATAGGCAGTGAGAAGTGAAATCAAAAATTGACACCCTTAGAAAGCCTGAAGGCGGTGATTGGTTTTTGGGGTCCCGTACGCGGCTAGGCTCCCAAAAAGTCTCACACATGTGGTATCCCCGTACTCAGGAGAAGCAACAGAATGTATTTTGGGGTGTAATTCCACATATACCCATGGCATGTTTGAGCAATATATCATTTAGTGACAACTTTGTGCAAAAAAAATAAAAAATTATTTTTTCCGCAACTTGTGTCAACATATAAAATATTCCATGGACTCGACATGCCTCTCAGTGTATAGCTTGGGGTGTCTACTTTCCAAAATGGGGTCATTTGGGGGGGTTTTGAACTGTTCTGGCATTTTATACACACCATTAGGAAGCTTACATCCACTCTTCTAACCACTTGAAGACAAAGCCCTTTTTGACACTTTTTGTTTACATGAAAACATATTTTTTTTTGCAAGAAAATTATGTTGAACCCCCAAACATTATATATATTTTTAAAGCAAAGGCCCTACAGAATAAAATGGTGGGTGTTGCATTTTTTTTTTCTACACAGTATTTGCGCAGCGATTTTTCAAACGCATTTTACTCTTTCGTCCATGGACCGACACAGCTTCTCTATTGACAAAGTGGGTATTATCCGTTAATTAGGAGTGACTAGGCAGAAAAACTTGTAAAAAGTGTTGCATCACACCTTCTACAGTACCGCCCAGGGGGCGGACCCTCTGGGTATACCCTCTCAGTCTGCATCTTCGCAGATCAGTTTTTTTCTGTCTAGCAAGGAGTAGGACATGGCTCCCTTCGGGCCCATTGGTCCGGGGAAAAAAGATATATATATATTTTTATTTTTTTTGCTACATTTGTTGTTTCCTGCGATCTTCGATCAACTGCCGACTGGGTGACAGGCTGGATCCTCGATCCTTGTAGTCTCCCCAGTTTCGGCCATCGAGCGTGTGCCGACCCTAGCTACGCGCTGGGTTTTCCACGACATGCCCGTCGCTCCATGGGTGGCCGGTGAGCTTACGCTCCAGGGCCTGCATCGGACCGCTCAGCTTCGGCTGACCTTACGGCCGAGTCGCAGCAGCCTGGCCGGTGAGCTTACGCTCCAAGGCTTGCATCGGACCGCTCAGCTTCGGCTGACCTTACGGCCAAGTCGCAGCAGCCTGTCTGGTGAGCGTCATGCTCCAGGGCATACATATGATCGTCCCTTCTGGGTCCAATCACAGCATGCCTGGCCAACAGTCACTTTCCGTGCGCGGACGATGATCTGTTTGGAATGTCTTCCAGCAGAATACATGCAGGATAGGTAAGTAAAACTCCCCTGCCTCGGCTGGGTGATTTAGCTGGACATTCCTGGAGAGATCAAGTAAGTGGTTGTGGCCCCTTTCTTCCCTCTCTCCCTGCCTTTCCCTCCTCCCTGGGCTTCTAGCTAAAGGTTGCTGGGTGCTGGGGGTCACCTAGGGGGTCCCACTGGAGCGGGGCTGGCTGTAACTAACATTTAAAAGAAATGTCATTTTTTCTTACCTGTGTTTGTGTCCTTCCTCCTCCATGCTGTCGGCGGCCATTTTGAGGTGGTCCATGCCAAGTTTGGCCTCTTGTGACTGCCCGGCGGCCATCTTCCTGTGGTTCGGCCACACCCACTGGCCCCTATCAGCTGATCGGCGGCCATGTTTGTCCACCCTGTATGCAGATATTGCCGTTCGGCGGCCATCTTTTTGTGGGCTATGGCTGCTTGACCTCTATCTTCTGTCGGCGGCCATTTTCTTAGAGCCCACATTATCTTCCATACAGACGTTTTTGGCAACCATTTTTCGAGAGCCTCCGGCCTCTAGGGTGCATTACACTGGCGCGAAAATTCACACAGGAAGTGCTGATAAAAGAAGCAGACTGACACAGCAGCAGAGGGGACAGCATCACAGGCGCAGCATAGCAGTACCTATCCAGGGTGGTGAGTCCTCTGGGTGACCCGGCCTCTCTGCAGCACAGGAGGGTGGCCTATTGATATCTTGCCTGGAGCCCTGTGAATGTCAGTGTGTGGTCAGCATGGCATCTGAGCCAGATGTCTTCTCCCCTGAAACACCAGATTTAGCAGCTGGTGCCCCTGAGGTGTCTATGAACGCTATGACTGCAATCCTAGAGGCGTTTGCTGCCAGGGTGGAAGCAGCACACGGGAATACAGGGGGTAGTAAACGCCCCATCCCCTGCAAGCTTCTGGGAATAATTCTGGTGCAGAACCAGGTCCAGCTACGGCTCGGGGCCCAGATTCTGACGCATCAGAGACTGCAGACCGTGACCGGACAGGGAGGATGACTCAAAGTCCAGGTCAGTACGCGAGACGGCTTTGGTATCTGACCTTATTACTGCAGTGCGGGATATGCTAAAATTGGAAAATACTGCAGAAGCAGCAGAGACTCCGGTCCACTTGGGTTTCATAGACCTGCCCGCACTGCTAAGGTGTTCCCTTGTGTGTCTTTTGATAAACTCTTATACAAGGAATGGGAGAACCCACTGAGGGTCTTTACAGCCCCAAAGAGGTTTGCGGTACGGTACCCCTTTTGAGGAGAGTTTTCTGAAGAAATGGACCTCTCCCCCCTATAGTGGACCCTCCGGTGTCCAGACTTAATAGAGCCACCACAATTCCTGTAGAAGGGGCTCCTGTTTTCAAGGACCCTGTGGATAAGAAGGCTGAAGCACTCGCTTGCTACCTATACTCAGTGGTAGGCTCGGCAGTACGCCCGGCATTGGCGGGGGCCCTAGTGTCTCACACACTTACTGAATGGGCAAGATTGCTACTCCAGGGGTTAAGGAGCGAGATGCTCCTCCTGATGAGATAACATTGGCCGACCTGTTGGTCCAGGGCCTTAGGTTTGTCTGCGAGTCAGACATGAATACTATTCCCCTGCTGTCTAAAACTTCGGTTTATGCAGTAGCAATACGCCGCCTGATCTGGCTAAAAGGCTGGTCTGCGGACCAGACTTCCAAGAAAGCCCTGTTGGATCTGCCTTTTAAGGGCGACAGGCTTTTTGGGGCTTCTCTGGATGACATCATCAAGGATGCCACAGGAAGTAAAAGCACTTTGCTTCCCCAAATTAGCAAGGGTAAGGGGCCACGCCAAGGGCAAGGGCCCTCCTTTACTGCACGCAAGTGGTTTTTTCGTCCCCCTAGGGCGACAGGGAAAAGACCCCAGGCCGATAAAGCGCCTGCCCAAGGACAAAAGCGTCCCTGGTCCCGCATACCCAATAAGCCTGCGGACAAATTTGCGTCCGCATGAAGGTCCACCCCCACCCAGCTCTCGGGTGGGGAGACGTCTTCGCAAATTCGCGACTCAGTGGACAGCACTAATCTCCGACAGGTGGGTTTGCAAAGTAATCTCCTCAGGCTACAAGATAGAGTTTCTCTCTTGTCCACCGGACAGATTCAACACCTCCAATCTCCAGCTACTACCGACCCGCCGGGAGGCCCTGTATGGGGCGGTCCAGGGTCTACTGGAACGCGGGGTAGTTATTCCAGTTCCAGAACTGGAACGGGGTTTTTACTCAAATCTGTTCATTGTGCCGAAGAAGGAGGGGGTTCGTCCAAGCTTGGATCTCAGAGCCCTCAATTGCTTTGTGAAGGTACAAAGTTTTCGGATGGAGTCGGTTCGATCTGTAGTCACGGCTCTCCATCCGGGGGACTTTCTGGCCTCCTTGGACATCAAGGACGCATACCTGCATGTCCCCATATACTCCAGACACCAGAGGTTTCTGCGATTTGCTATCGGGAAGGACCACTACCAGTTTGTGGCCCTCCCGTTGGGCCTTGCCTCAGCACCCAGGACGTTCACCAAGGTGCTCGCTCCGATTCTGGCACTTCTAAGACAGCGGGGTATCGCTATCACAGGCTACTTAGACGACCTTCTGCTGAAGGCCCCTTCAAGCTCAGAATTAGAGGTAAGCGTGTCCTTAACCTGTCAGACTCTTCAAGACTGTGGTTGGATACTAAACACGCAAAAGTCAGTATTGGTGCCCACTCAACGCCTAGGGTACCTGGGGTTGATTCTGGATTCTTCAGAGGCAAAGGTATTCCTCCCTGTGGAGAAGTTGCAGACCCTCCGGGCTGCAGTACGGCAGCTGACTTCCAGGAATTGGTCGTCACTCCGTTTTTTGCATGCGAGTGTTGGGCCTCAGGGTAGCCTCCTTCGAGGCGGTTCCATATGCTCAATACCACACTCGAGTGTTACAGAAGGAAGTTCTGTCCAGATGGAACAGATGTCCATCATCTCCGGATTATCAAATCCGAGTGAGCCACATAGTCAGGAGATCCCTGGTATGGTGGCTGACAGCACCGGCTCTAATGGCCGGGAAGTCATTTCTTCCGGTTTACTGGATAGTGATCACGACGGACGCCAGCCTTACAGGTTGGGGGGGAGTCTGGGGTGTTCAGTCGGCGCAAGGTCGCTGGACCCCAGAGGAAGCCCTCCTGCCGATCAATGTCCTGGTAATCCGGGCGATCAGGCTGTGCCTCTTCAAATGGTCTCAGAGGCTGCAAGGGCGTCCAGTCAGGATCCAGTCAGACAACGCCACAGCAGTGGCATATGTCAATCATCAAGGAGGAACAAGAAGCTCAGCTGCAACATCGGAGATCGCTCGCATCCTGAAGTGGGCAGAGAGGAGCGTACCGGCACTGTCGGCCGTGTACATTCCGGGTGTGGAAAACTGGCAGGCGGACTACCTGAGCCGCCAGATGCTGGACCAGGGAGAAGTGTCCTTACACCCGGAGGTGTTCCAACTCCTCTGCCAAAGATGGGGCACACCAGACGTAGATCTTCTGGCTTCCCGACTCAATCGGAAGGTATTGAGATTTGTGGCCCGGTCAAGAGACCCATGGGCAGACGCAACGGACGCGTTGGTAGCATCGTGGGGTCAGTATCGGCTAATCTATGCCTTCCCTCCCTTAAGGCTTCTTCCTCTTCTGCTCCACAGAGTGGAGGCAGAGGGAATTCCAATGATCCTAATCGCTCCAGATTGGCCTCAGCGTCCTTGGTACGCCGATCTAGTACGTCTGGTAGCAGACGTCCCCTGGCGCCTACCACTACGGAAGGACCTGCTATCGCAAGGTCCCATATTCCATCCTGCTTTACAGTCATTGGCTTTAACGGCATGGCTGTTGAGAACCAGGTACTGAGACCGGGGCCTGTCAGACTCAGTAATCTCTACTATGAGAAGTGCTCGAAAACTGTCCTCTAGGAAGGTTTATCATCGCACTTGAAAGGCCTACATCTCCATGTGTGAGGAAATGAAATGGCATCCGCGTACCTATTTGGTTTCCAGAATCCTGCTGTTTTTTACAGCATAGGGTGGACCAAGGGCTTGCCCTAAGTACGATTTAAGGGACAGATATCTGCCCTGGCTGTCTTTTTTCAGCGACCCCTGGCGACTCACTCTCTTGTGAGTACATTTGTGCAGGGGGTCCGACATGTGGCCCCTCTGGTCCGTCCCCCGTTACCTCCGTGGGACTTGAACCTGGTCCTCTCGGTGCTTCAGACGGCACCGTTTGAGAATATTAGAGATATTCCCCTGTTGACACTTTCTCAGAAAGTGGTCTTTTTGGTGGCTGTTTTGTCAGTTAGACGAGTCTCTGAGCTGGCAGCCTTGTCCTGCAAGGCTCCCTATTTGATTTTCCACAAGGATAGGGTGGTGCTGCGGCCGCAGCCTTCCTTTCTTCCGAAAGTCGTTTCGGCTTTTCATCTCAATGAAGACATTGTACTTCCATCCTTGTGTCCTCAGCCGTCGAATCCTAAGGAGTCGGCGTTGCATTCCTTGGACGTTGTCCGAGCTTTGAGAGTATACCTATCTGCTACTTCCCTGTTCCGGAAGTCAGACTCACTGTTTGTTTCGGTGGCTGGTCCCAAGAAGGGCCAAGCAGTCTCATCGGCCACCATCTCTAGGTGGATCCGACAGATAGTAATCCAGGCTTACGCCTTAAAGGGTCAGGCGCCCCTCTTTCCTGTCACGGCGCATTCGACCAGGGCAATAGGTGCCTCTTGGGCTTTCCGACATCAAGCGTCTGTTTCCCAATTATGTAAAGCGGCGACTTGGTCGTCCGCTCACACTTTCACAAAATTCTACAAAGTTGATGTAGGTGCATCTTCGGATGCCTCTTTCGGCCGCAAGGTTTTGCAAGCGGCTGTTTAGAGTTGCAACTCCTCCGTTGGAGGAGTGCTGTTTTGTGTTTGGGGTGAAGTTTATTTTTATGCTGTTACCACCCCTCGTTTTTTCTCTGACACTGCTTTGGGACGTCCCACTTTGTCAATAGAGAAGCTGTGTCGGTCCATGGACGAAAGAGTAAATAGGATTTTTTACTCACCGTAAAATCCTTTTCTCTGAGTCCATGGACCGACACAGCACCCACCCCTCCTTTTAAGTTTGTACTGCTTTTTGACGAACTGATCTGCGAAGATGCAGACTGAGAGGGTATACCCAGAGGGTCCGCCCCCTGGGCGGTACTGTAGAAGGTGTGATGCAACACTTTTTACAAGTTTTTCTGCCTAGTCACTCCTAATTAACGGATAATACCCACTTTGTCAATAGAGAAGCTGTGTCGGTCCATGGACTCAGAGAAAAGGATTTTACGGTGAGTAAAAAAATCCTATTTTTTGGGAAAAAATACACTTTTTTTAATTTTAATGCACTAAAACACACTATATTGCCCAAATGTTTGATGAAATAAAAAAGATGATCTTAGGCCGAGTACATAGATACCAAACACGACATGCTTTAAAATTTCGTACAAACGCGCATTGGCGACAAAATACATACATTTTTAAAAGCCTTTAAAAGCATTTACAGGTTACCCCGTTAGATTTACAGAGGAGGTCTATTGCTAAAATTACTGCCCTCGATCTGACCTTCGCGGTGATACCTCACATGCATGGTGCAATTGCTGTTTACATATGACGCCAGACCGACGCTTGCGTTCGCCATTGGGCAAGAGCAGGGCAGGACAGGGGTGCTTTTTTTTTTTTTTTTTTTTTTTTTTTTTTTTTTTTATATTCATTTTGCTTTTTTATTTTATTTTTAAACTGTTGCTTCCATATTTATTTTATTTTTATCACTTTTATTGTTATCTCAGGGAATGTAAATATCCCCTATGATAGCAATAGGTAATGACAGGTACTCTTTTTTGAAAAAACTGGGGTCTATTGGACCCTAGATCTTTCCTCTGCCCTCAAAGCATCTGACTACACCAAGATCGGTGTGATAAAATGCTTTCCCAATGGCGCTTTTTATATCCGGGGGGGGACATTCCCTCCCACTGCTTGTAAAAGCAGTCCAGAGGCTAATTAGCCACTAGGATTGCTTTTACATGAAAGCCGGCCGCTGGCTGAAAAGAATGATACCAAGATGATACCTAAACCCCCAGGCATCATTCTGGTATAAACATTCAAAGTCCAGCAACATACCAGTACGTTGCTGGTCCTTGTTGGACATGTATTGTAATCTTTTTTTTCATGCAGCCTGTTGGCTGAACGAAAAAAAAAGATTGATCGGTGGGTATGCCCACCATTAGAATACCGCCCTTCATCCACCCACTTCTAATGATGGGCATACATGCACCATTTATATATGCCGAAGCATGGGGGCATCTTCTCGCAAAAGTTATGCCGCGTACACATGGTCAGACTTTTCCACGGGCAAGCCTCCGTCGGAATTTCGACCGTATATACGCGGCATTAGGAGCAAAATCGCTCCTCCGCTCCTGCTGCCCCAATGCTTCGGCATATATGCTTTTTTTTTTTAACTGTGGTGGTGAAATCACCTCCTACAGCACTGGAGTCGCAGGGATCAGGCCTGTTTCTGCGAACGCTGCAGTTATGTGTGTTGTGTTTTGCAAGTGACAGTGATCGATCGATACTGCACTTGGGTGGCCTGGGCTGGACGGAGGGGCAAAACGCAGGTGCTAGCAGGTATCTGGGCTGATCCCACTAACAGTGCGTTTTTGGGAACCCTAAACTGCTGGGGACGCTAGTATAGATCTGATCAGATCAGATATTGAGCTGATCAGATACTATACCACTAAGGGAGGTGTATGCTTCACGTGTGGGTGTTAGCGCTACTGGCACTAACCTGACGCTGCCTGGGGTGTGACGCAGACCCTCTCTGACACTAAAACCTAACTGATATCACCCGCCGGGTGATCAGGGGGTTAAACCTTTATTGGGTTATATACGGCGGGTGCCCTGACACTATAAAAAGCAAACTAACTAACCAGCGTCACCCGTAACACTTATATGATGATCACTGGTGAAAGGGTTAACTAGGGGCAATTAGGGGGTTAAAACCTTTATTAGGTAATATATGGGGGTACCTGACGCTATATAAAAACCTGACGGCGAACCTAAAATAAAATTACCAGCTACCTATCGGCATCACCGACACTAAGACAACGATCATAAAAACGATTGCTTAGCGACAGTGGTGATAGGGGGTGAAAGGGTTACCTGGGAGGCGATCAGGGGGTTAAACCTTTATTAGATAATATATGGGGGTACCTGACGCTATAAAAACCTGCGGCGAACCTAAAAAAAAATTACTGGCTACCGATCAGCATCACCGACGCTAAGACATCGATCAGAAAAATGATCGCATAGTGACGGCGGTGCTAGGGGGTGAAAGGGTTACCTGGGGGGTGATCAAGGGGGTTAAACCTTTATTAGGTAATATATGGGGGTACCCGACGCTATAAAAACCTGCGGCGAACCTAAAAAAAATTACTGGCTACCGATCAGCATCACCGACGCTAAGACATCGATCAGAAAAATTATCGCTTAGTGACAGTGGTGATAGGGGGTGAAAGGGTTACCTGGGGGGCGATCAAGGGGGTTAAACCTTCATTAGGTAATATATGGGGGTACCCGACGCTATAAAAACCTGCGGCGAACCTAAAAAAAATTACTGGCTACCGATCAGCATCACCGACGCTAAGACATCGATCAGAAAAATGACTGCTTAGTGACGGCGGTGCTAGGGGGTGAAAGGGTTATCTGGGGGGTGATCAGGGGGTTAAACCTTTATTAGGGGGGGTTAGGGGGCTACACTGGACCTAAAACTAAATGTAGTGACACTTTTACAGTCACAAATGTCACTGATTGCAGTGATCACTAAATAAATGGTCACTGCAATCAGTGACACTGTGACTGGGGGCTGGGGGGGTGATCTGGGGGTGTCTGGGGGGGCCTGGGGGGGCGATTTATGTGCCTATGTGTCCTGGTGTCAGTGTGCTGTTTTGTGTACTAACCTGCATCTTCTCCTGTATGGCGCTCGGTATATGTGAGCGCCGCAGGAGAGATGACATCACTTCCTCCTTCCTGGCAGGCAGGGGAAGCTCTCTCATTCGCCGGGAGCGATCGAGAGGGGGTGGCCGGAATCGAACGGCCGTCCCCTCATGCCGGATCGCTCCCGAAGGTAAAACGACCACCCACTGTAAAGAAGGGGGGTCCAATCGGACCCCCCAACTATACAAAGGCAATCACGTATATGTACGTGATTCTGCCTGTCGGTGCCATTCTGCCGACGTATGTTTACAGTGGGCGGTCGTTAAGTGGTTAAAGAGAAAGTAGAAACCAAAATGGCTGTAGTATTGTTCACAGCACATCATGAGCTTAACTTTAGAGACAAAATGGCTGTCCTCTCGTTCACAACATACAAGAATATGAAAAATATGTAATATGCGTAATATAAAGGCCTATATGTATATTATTTTTAACCCCAAATGTTCTGACATATATATATATATATAACAATAGGAATTAAATTGCCTGTTATATCTTTTCCGAAACATGTAGGAGATTTATGTTGCCATTGCATTTTGTATTCTGACACCTGTCTGTAAACATATTTTATAGTGCAACAACCAAACATCTGTATTTCCATGTGATCATGCTTTTGTTATGATTGTTTTTAATATACCATTACATATTTTCTACTAATAAAAATGTATATATTTTTACATATTTACCCACTCTTATTTGTTGCCATTCTGGTTCAATCCCTGTCCGTATTATCCCTTGGGGCACCCTTTCCTTACAATATGTACATTTGGGATGTGACAGGAATTAACAGAATGAGTCTCTAAATTAGATTCTTCTTTCAAATTTTCTTATGGGCCGGGTAAAGGCAAGCAAAGGGCCACAGTTTGGAGACCACTGCCCTAAACATTAAGTGTACATCTGGTTCAGACCAAACATTCGGCTCATCCCTACACTAGATCTCCACACCTAAACAGAACATTACAAATGATGGTTGGCCATTAGCGAAGACGGTATTTCCTATGTAAAGTGAATTAACTTCTCCATGAGAATACAGATGTACTCAAGATTCTTACTTCTTGAATCTCTTCTCTTATTTTCTGATGGAGGGAAAAAAGGTTAAATAATTTATGATTTAGTAAATCGGAACACGTGTGAAAACATGCGGCAGTAATGGAGATCAGGCAGCCTGCCGAAAACGCTCTTCTCTGATCTTGACATGTCAGCCACTTCATCTACGCCAAAGGGCCGCTGTAATGAATGAGAGGGATATTTTTAAAAATGGAACAATAACACCCAAAGTGACAAGTGTGAAATGAGTTTATCGTGACATGCCAGGGCTAAATATGGAATAGAACTTTGGAACGTTCTCCTGTCTGCTAAAAAGGTCTAACAGAAGACAGGCGGTGGAGTATATATGTACACGTACAACGCCCGGCTATGGATGATATCGTCATACAGTGGGTATAGAAAAAAAGTAAACCCCCTTTTAAAAGAATCCAATTTAGTTGCTTTGCAGCCTTAAAAGAAGACACACAGTTTTCGTTTTTTCCAGGTGTATTTAACCGATGTACGTCTGCAGAATGGCACGGCTGGGCACAAGGGTGTACAGGTACGTCCCCTTTAAGATCCAAGCCGTGGGTCGCGAGCGTGCCGCCGGCGGCTCGCTCGCGACCCTGTCCTCTTCTCCGTGACCGTTCCCGCGGGAACAGCGGACCCGATCACCGCCGGTGTCTCGCGATCGGGTCACAGAAAGGAAGAACGAGGAGAGGTAAGTGTAAACAAACCTCTCCCCGTGCTTCCTAGTGAGCCTGTCACTGATCGTCTGTTCCCTGTCATAGGGAACGACGATCAGTGACGTCACACGCTAAGCCACGCCCCCCACAGTAAAACACATCAGGGCACACTTAACCCCTACAGTGCCCCCTCCTGGTTAACCCCTTCACTGCCAGTGTCATTTTTACAGTAATCAGTGCATTTTTATAGCACTGATCTCTCTAAAAATGACAATGGTCCCAAAAATAGTGCCAAAAATGTCTGATGTGATCGCCATAATGTCGCAGTCACGATAAAAATCGCTGATCGCCGCAATTACTAGAAAAAAAAAAGATTAATAAAAATGCAATAAAACTATCCCCTATTTGGTAGATGTTATAAATTTTGCGCAAACCAATCAATAAACGCTTATTGCATTTTTTTTTAACCAAAAATATGTAGAAGAATACGTATCGGCCTTAACTGAGGAAGAAAAATGTACTTTTATATATTTTTTGGGGATATTTATTATAGCAAAAAGTAAAAAATATTGAATTTTTTTCAAAATTGTCGCTCTATTTTTGTTTATAGTGCAAAAAAAAAAAAAAATCGCAGAGGTTATCAAATACCACCAAAAGAAAGCTCTATTTGTGGGAAAAAAAGGACGCCAATTTTGTTTGGGAGCCACGTCGCACGACTGCGCAATTGTCGGTTAAAGCGACGCAGTGCCAAATCGCAAAAAGTGGCCAGGTCTTTAAGCTGCATAATGGTTCCGGGTGGTTAATCTGTGCAAAACAAATCCAAAGAAAATTCCCAGCTCAACTCACCAGCCAATCTGCTACCAACCAAATTATCCTGTCCAACAGTTTGTGTTAAAAACAGGGATTTAGTTTGCACACATTTGCAAATACATGTATAAGCTGCAGAGCCACTTCATGGCACCCCAATATTTCTGCAGTCCTTAAATTTATGAATGCCTCCACAGTGGAAGCACATGCATTCTAATGGATAAATAGAGGTCAGGTGGTAGCCCAGTCCTCAAAGGCACAGGGGCGCACTGGACACCCAGCATATAGCACAATGGCAGAAAAGGGGGGTCCAGTGTGTCCCTTCACCAACATTACATCAGTAAAAAAAAAAAAAACTGCCCACTGCCCCCATCTGTAACTGCCCTTCACAGCAAGGAGCACATGGAAGGTCAATGCATACCAAAGAAAATTCCCAGCTCAACTCACCAGCCTGCTACCAACAGAGTTGTTTTTTACTGATGTATTTACTCAGTGCAACTTATAACATCTAAGTGAAAGATAGATATAACACCAACATGTCAGAAAAAATCATTCAAAAACAGAATCACTGAGTTTGAAAAAGGATCACCCCCTTGTGTTCATATTTTATTGAACCCCTTTGGCTTTAATTAAAGCCTTTAAGCCCCTTACACACGGACCGAATGTCGGGAGACATTGGCCAGTTCAAAAAACAAAACGGCCGACATTCGGCCCGTCTGTATGCCGGTCTGTCTGGAAAACCAGCAGCCAATCGACTCCCAAACAGTGAGCTCAGCCAATGGCCGAGAGCGCTGATCGGAGTGTTTTAGGCAGGGGGGGCGACCCCCTGTCAGAGCGCAACAGCTCAGCGGGGGAGATTGATGCACTAACTTTGCATAGTTAGTACAGCGGCTCTGACTGGAGCTGACCCTTTTTTTTTTTTCATTCAACCCACTGGGTTGTACTGAAAAAAAAATATAAGTGTGTACCAGGCTTTAGACTGTTAGGATGTCTCTACTAACTTTGCACATCTAGACACTGCAATTTTTGCCCACTCTACTTTGGAGAACTGGTCAAGTTCAGTTAAATTTGATGGTGACTGTTTGTGGACTGCGGTCTTCAAGTCATTCCACAGATTTTCAATGGGGTTTAGGTCTGGGCTCTGACTAGGCCATGCAAGGACATTCACATTTTTCTAATTTTTGCTGTGTGCTTTCAGTCATTGTCATGTTGGAAGGTAGAGTTGAACAAACAATTCGGGCCGAGCAAAAGTTCAGCCCAAACATCGCCTGTTCGCCCATTCGGCGAACACCTGAATTTGCAGGGTGTTCGGCTGGTGTTCTCCCTGCTGTACGCCCTGCAATGCACTGCGCACTGCACAGTGCATACTAAGCCCTAATTGGGCAAAGCTTTGCCCAATTTAGGGCTCAGTAAATGGCTATTTTTTATGGAGCCAGGTCAGGAAGCCAGCCCACGGGGTCCTTATCAACCGATGGGCTTCCCTGCTGACAGCTGAATAAAAAAAAAACCTTTCCAGCAATAAATAAGTGGAAAAAAAATGGTGTGGGGGGGTCCCCCCTAAAATCCACACCAGACCCTTATTAGAGCATGCAGCCTGGCAGGAAAGGGGGGGGGGAAACAAACAAGTGCCCCGAGTCCTGAACCATACCAGGTCACATGCCTCTTAACATGGGGGGTGGGTACTTTGAGGGCTGGGGGGGCTCAAAGCACAATGTCCCCATGTTGATGGGGACAGGGGCCTCATCCCCACAACCCTGGACTGTGGTTGCGGGGGTCTGCGGGCAGAGGGCTTATCGGAATTTGGAAACCACGTTTAACAAGGGGGGGCCCCCAGATCCCGGCCCACCCCTATGTGAATGAGTATGGGGTACATAGTACCCATACCCATTCACCAAAAAAAGTGTCAAAAAGTAATAAAAACAGAGACTGTTTTTGACAATTCCTTTATAAAAAAAAAAAAATGTCCCCCGATCGTCAATCGTGATGCCGCCACCGACCCGAAAGAGGGGGGGGAAAGCGCTCCACCGCAACAAAGAGATTTCACACTGCCAGCGCCCAGGCATCGCAGCTTTCCCGTTCTTTTTGCGCCGCTTTTCGGGCACTAGCGGGACGCTTTTAACCAAATAAAGGGTTAAAAGCACCCGCAAAGCGCCGCTGCCGAGGAGCTTTGGCGGTGCTGCCTATTAATTTCAGTGGGCAGGGCGCTTTAGAAGCGGTGTATACACCACTCCTAAAGCGCCTCGAAGAAGCTGGTTGCAGGACTTTTTTTTACGTCCTGCCAGTGCAGCACCCCAGTGTGAAAGCACGGGCTTTCACACTGGGATTGCAGATGAGGATTTTTTTAGCCGCTTTACAAACGCTATTTTTAGCGCTAAAGCACCTGAAAAACACCTCCAGTGGTCTAAGGCAAACCGCAGAATACCTGCCTGCTGTTTGACAGTTCTTATATAGGTAAGGGGTGGAGCCACCTGGTGGCATTGCCCTTACTTATATAAGAACTGTCAAACGGCATGCCAGGCATTTGTTGATTTGCCTTAGTTGATGGCGAAGCGCTTTTTTTAATTTTTTTTTTTTTTTTTAGGGCAGTGGCGGCCCGTCCATAGGGGCGCATGGGCGCCGCCCCCCCCCCCCCCCCCCCCCAAAGCCAGTCACAATTTTTTTTTTTTAAATGGCCCTTTAAGAAAAAAAAAGTTCCTTTAAGGGCTCTGTATTCGGGGCGGGCGCCAGACACAGTGCTTTATGGAAGCGTCATGCCTGGGCAATCCCGTGATTGCCGGCAAAACGCTTCATTTGAGGTTTTTTTTAATGCCCTGTGGCGCTGTGGAGTGCGCCTCTGCACGCTCATTGGGTCATTCTCTTTCATGTCTGGGCGGCGTGTCACTTCCGGTTTCAGCTCTGTGTGAATGGAGAAGCCAGGTAATGTATTACTTAACAGCCTGTAATTGTCTTTTCACCCCATCCATATACAGCAGCACCTTGTGCTGTATATATTCTTCTCAGTCTGTGATTGGACTGAGGGTGGAGGGAGCCGTGGTTCACCTCTGCCCTGGAATCAACCTCTGCTCCAGCCCTGGCTTCACCCGACAATCTGCTGGAGCTTTTCATCTCCTGTATGTGTATACCACGAGGGCTCCCAGCACTGCGTCCTAGAGTCATGCTTTACAGGTCTGTCTGTATCTATCTATTCTAAATATCTGTCTATTTATCTATCCATCTATCTTATTATATCTCTCTTTGTCTATCTATTGTATCTATCTATCTATTCTAGCTCTCTATCTGTATAACTGCATATCTCTGTCTGTCTATCTGTATATCTGCATATCTATCCATCTGCCTATCTGTATAACTTTATATCTATCTGTCTGAGTCTGTATATATATCTGTATATCTACCTACCTATCTAGATAGAGATAGATAGAGATATATATATATATATATATATCTATCTCTATCTATCTATCTGTATATCTATTTATCTATCTGTATATCTATTTATCTATCTGTGTGTGTGTGTGTGTGTGTGTGTGTGTATATATATATATATATACACAATACACTGGAGCACCAGCCGCCACTGTCTTCGGGTACGGCGGCGGTGGTGGCAGCAGCTTGATTGACAATGGATTTACATCGGGGGACACTGGTTATTCATTTTTAATAAAGGCATTGTCAAACTGTTCCTGTTTTTTTTTGTTTGTTTTTTTTGTTTTGTTTTTTTACACTTTTCGATGAATGGGTAGGGGTATGTACCCCATACTCTTTCACATAGGGGGGCCTGGGATCTGGGGGCCCCCTTGTCATTTCATTCTTTTTTTTTTTTTATTGTTGCACTTTAACCACTTCAGCCCTGGAAGGATTTATCCCCTTCCTGACCAGAGCATTTTTTGCAATTCGGCACTGCGACGCTTTAGCTGACAATTGTGCGGTCGTGCGACGTTGTACCCAAACAAAATTGATGTCCTTTTTTTTCCCCACAAATAGATATTTCTTTTGGTGGTATTTGATCACCTCTGTGGTTTTTATTTTTTGCGTTATAAACATAAAAAGAGCGACAATTTTGAAAAAAAAAAAAAGCAATATTTTTAACTTTTTGCTATAATAAATATCCCCCAAAAATATATAAAAAAAAACGAATTTCTTCCTCCGTTTAGGCCGATATGTATTCTTCTACATATTTTTGGTAAAAAAAGAATCGCAATAAGTGTATATTGATTGGTTTGCGCAAAAGTTATAGTGTCTACAAACAAGGGGATAGATTTATGGCATTTTTTATTATTATTATTTATTTTACTAGTAATGGCGGCGATCTGCGTTTTTTATCGGGACTGCAACATGGTGGACACATTGGACATTTTTTACACTATTTTGGAACCATTGTCATTTATACAGCGATCAGAGCTACAAAAAGCCACTGATTACTGTATAAATGACACTGGCAGGAAGGGGTTAAACACTAGGGGGGCGATCAAGGGGTTAAGTGTGTCCTATGGATGTGTTCTAACTGTAGGGGGGATGGTCTCACCACAACATGACAGAGAACACTGCTCCCCATGACAGGGAGCAGTAGATCCCTGTCATGTTGCAAGGCAGGACAGGGAAATGCCTTGTTTACATAGTTTACATACATAGAGTTTGCGGGACCCGCTAGGCGGCAAATTCAATGGGACGTACAGGTACGCCCATTTGCCTGCCCCTGCCATTCTGCCGACGTAAATTGGCGTGCGGAGATCGGGAAGCATTATTAAAATCGCTGCTCCTGTAAAAAAAAAAAAAAAAAGAAATTGAAAAAAAATGTTTGCTTTGATACATGTCCCCTAGGGTACGACCCGGGCCCCCCATACCCTTTTTATGGCCAATAACTTGCATATAAGTCTTCAAAATGGGGACTTATGATTTTTTCAAGTTCAGGTCCCTTAGACTTTAATAGGGTTTGCTGTTCGGGAGTTCTGGTGCGAACCGAACAAGGGGGGTGTTTGGCCCATCTCTATTGGAAGGTTTAAACCTTCTTCGCATTGACAACTTTCAACAACAAAGGGGAAGCAGACAGTGGCGTCACTAGGGTTGGTGTCACCTGGTGCGGTATAACATGGTGTCACCCCCCCCCCCCCCAATAATTTTTTTCACCCTAATAACACTGCATATATTGGCAACAGTAGTGCCGTTAATAACTATCAATCAACTAGCAAATTTGAATAACAAAATCATATGAAAATAATAGAAATCAAAGCTTAAACTGTTAAAGAACTGTATTTATTTTAACTTTAAACTTTACTGAATTAATAAATAAATAACACAAAAACAGGAACAAATATGAAAGCATTTAGTTAACATCTAAATCAAAACTTTGCTTTTCTAGCCTTGACAGCTGCAAAATTGTGAACAACATCATCAAAATCAATACATTTCGCTAGTTCACTTTCAACTGATAATATTGCAAGATCAGAAAGCCTTGCCTGTCCCATCGTTGAACGCAAATAGTTTTTTATCAGCTTCAACTTTGAAAAGCTCCTCTCACATGAAGCCACAGACACACAGATTGTCAGAAATATTTTTAGACATAGTGAAAGGGTTGGAAGAGATTCAATGAAGTCCCATTCTGCTATGAAGGTCAAAACTTGTAAAGCCGACCAATCTTTGACTTCTTCTAGGTTGATCTTGGCTGCTTTGAGATGTCTCCTCAGTCTGGGTATTTCCATTAACAGCTCACTCTCAGATATTTCGTCATAAAAAGTGGTCAGTTTTGGAATGGACACCTTTAATGTTTCTTCAGTTTCATATATGAGACTCTTTGCTTGAACAGCCTCAAACATGGCTGCAACTTCCATGATGGCTCTTAATCTGATCTGGAGTTCAGAATGGAAGCGATCAATGCACTCAAGCATTGCCCTCTTGTTCTCGTCTTGTAGACTTATGCCTCCAGCATCACGTGCCTGTTCCCCTGCCATCCTCTTCTTAAACCTGGCTCTTCTCTCTACGGCAATTCCATATTCTTTAGATTTTAAATGTGCCTGCTTAATTGCATGTTCCACTAGGTGACTGCGCTCTTCAAACAGAAAAAGTCTTAGTGACTCTAGCTTTGTCACCACCTTGTCCAGACTTAAGCCTTTGGTCTGCAGGTACTGTTGTGTAACATCAACTTCTTGAAGTACATCACCCCAGAAGTATAGGTAGCACAAAAACGTAAAATCACAGACAGCAGGCAGTAGACATTCTGCTGCTCCTCTTGTGTCCATATTTTCAGAAGAATCACAAAGCGCTTCGATTGCAGACACAAACATATTCAATTTTTCTTTTACTGGCTTAACTGCAGCATGATGAGCACTCCAGCGTGTTGTTGATAATCTTTTCACTGACACTCCAGTATGGTGAATTAACACATCCCATCGATGGGTGGAAGCAGCAAAAAAAGAAAACATTGACTGAAGTGTTCCAAAAAATGTCACACATGAAGCATTCTCAGCAAAAGAGTGCTGACCGCACATGTTCAGTGAATGGTCCACACAGCCATTAAAAATCGCTTTTTTTTGTTTTTTTCCCTAATAATGGATTGTACACCTCCATGAATTCCAGCCATAGTAGCAGCATTATCATAACCCTGAGCACGACACATCATTATGTCCAGTCCATCACTCTCTAATTTTTTAAAGATATCCACACTGAGATCAGCAGCTTTTTTCCCCTTTAAAGGGAAAAATCCTAGAAACACTTCTTTTACTTCAACTTTCCTATTCTTGATGTTCACATATCTGATCACTTCGGACATCTGGTCAGTATGTGATATGTCGGGTGTGCTATCAAACATGATTCCAAAGTACTTTGCAGACTTTATGTCCATGACATTGGAATTTAGGAATAGGAAGAATAAGGAGCCGGAGGACACACACCAGGCGTGGCCGTGGCGCTGGAGGTGTTGTTCCAGGCTTCCAGCCCAGCGGGGTGAAATTAATCAATGAATGGGTCAGCTGTAAAAAAAAAAAAAAAAAAAAAAAAAAAAATTAAAAAAAAAGGAGGGTGTCACCCCTCTAGCGGGTGTCACCCGGGGGCGGACCGCACCCCCCGCACCCCCCTAGCAACGCCTCTGGAAGCAGATTTTCCTCAAGAATTTGACGCTATTTTTTGCCCCATCCATCCAGAAACACCCCCATAAAAAGATATCATTTGGATGGTGAGCTGTATTGGATTTCCGCCAGACGTATCGTTTGGTGTTGAAGCCAAATAATTCAGTTTTAGTCTCATCCGACCAGAACACCTTTTTCCATGTGGTCTCAGAATCTTCAAGGTGTGTTTTAAGGTGGTCAAATGAGATTAAATTGAATTATTTGGCCTCAACACCGAACTATAAGTCTTGTGGGAATCCAATACAGCTCCCCATCCAAATAACACCATTCCTACAGTAAAGCATGGAGATGATAATATCCGATTATGGGGGAATTTCTCTGCAGCAGGGACTGGAGCACTTGTCACGGTTGATGGTATTTTGGCCCATCCATTTTTCCTTTGAATTCTTGAGAAAAATCTGCTGCCCTCTGCCAAAATGTTGTCAATGAGAAGAAGGGTTACCTTCCAACATGACAATGAGCCAAAGTACACGGCAACAATGACCACATAGCGGTTGAAGGAGAAAAAAGGTGAATGTCCTTGCATGGCCCAGTCAGAGCCCAGACTTAAACCCCATTGAAAATCTGTGGAATGACCTGAAGACTGCA
This sequence comes from Rana muscosa, assembly GCA_029206835.1. Taxonomy (NCBI): domain Eukaryota; kingdom Metazoa; phylum Chordata; class Amphibia; order Anura; family Ranidae; genus Rana; species Rana muscosa. Next base: position 265,566,892 of record CM055121.1, on the reverse strand, counting down.
GTCCACAAACGGTCACCATCAAATTTAACTGAACTTGAGCAGTTCTGCAAATAAGAGCAGGCAAATATTGCAAAGTCTAGATGTGCAAAGTTACTGTAGTAGAGACAAATCCCAACAGACTAAAGGCTGGAATTCAAGGAAAATGTAGTCCAACAAAATACTGACACAAGGGGGTGATCCTTTTTCCAACTCAATTTTATTTATTTTTTTATTATATGTTGGTGTTATATCTTTCACTTGGATGTTATAAGTTGCATTGAGTAAATACAGCTGGATAAAACAAAAACGATGTCTGTCTTCATTTTAGGCTACAAGTCAACAAAATGTAATTATTTTAAGGTGGGGAGGGGATTATTTTTCATACCCACTGTATATACATGTACAACGCCTACCACTGGATGGTATCCTCATTTACATGAACCATCCTTCACTTAAGCCTCGTACACACGTTCGGGTTTCCATCGGACAAATCCGTGGAATTTTGTGCGAAGGGCGTTGGCGGTGAACTTGTTCTGCATACAGACGGCAGAACTTTTTCAGCCAACATACACCAAAATACGTGTATTTTTCTGCTCTTTAGCGCCACCCTTTGGGTAACTTCTGCTAATGTTGTCGGATGGTTAGCATTGGTTCGGAGCATGCGTGTTTCTACTTTGGATTTTATTCTGATGGAATTGTGTACACACGATCGGATAATCCGACAACACACTTTTGTTGTCGGAAAATTTGAGAGCATGGCTATCCCACATTTGTTGTTGGAAATTCCGACAACAATTGTCCCATGGAGCGTACAAACAGTCGGATTATCCGACAAAACCCTGCCATCACACAATTGTTGTCGGAAAATCCGATCGTGTGTACGAGGCTTTAGAGTTTTATTCCTGGAAATGTTGCTGGTTTCCAGTGCTTTCTAAGCCCCCCTCCCCATGGGCTTTGCATTGGTTTTTTAGAGGCAGTTGGGGGTTCTAAGTAATTTTCTAGCAAAAAAATACTGATTTTAACTTGTCAGCAACAAGTGTCAGAAAAAGGTTTAGTCTTTAACCAGTTGCCGCCCGCTCACCGTCAAATCACGGAGGGACGGTGCGGCTCTCGTTCTGGGTGGACGTCCTGTGACGGCACATCCGGGCGCGTGGCGGTAGTAGCCGCTTCGCATTGCTAGGACACGGTGCGACCCCCATCTCTGTAAAGAGGCGCTAACGCAGCTCTTTAACCATGTGATTGGCTGTGTCCAATCCCACCCGGTCACATGTAAGTACAGGTAGTGCCAGTAATTGTCTCTCATCGCCTCACACTGACAGAGTGTGTGGCAAGGAGATCCGATCAGCGGCATCTCCTCGTAGGGGACAAAGAGACATGTAATCAGGGCACTGATCATCAGTTGAATTGAGATCACTATTTTTTTTAAGATTATTCGTGCAGCTCTAATAGGTGTTAGAAGGTAGGAGGAGAATTTTTTTAAATTAGTTGGGCATTAAGTGGAATTCTACTTTAATTTAATCTTAAGTTATGGAAGTCATAAGAGAGTTTCTGGGAAGGAGCATTCAGTGGATAGCAGAGGCAGCAATAATAAGGCCCATTTCATTGGTGCCAGTGGCATCAATAATAGCACTTGGCATTAGTGTTGTGAGACATAATAAAGACCCTTTCATTGGTGTTCAATGAGAACAGTATTAAAAATCCACATTTCATTGGTGGTCAGTTGGAGCAAGAATAAAGATTCCCCCCCCCCCTTCATCCCTTCCTTTTACAGCCAGGACTATGCCTGTTAGAGATCACTCTACCGGACAGGCAGCACTGGCATCATTCAAGTTCCAGGTGATAAAACGCAGTGGTGGTGTCAGTACCGCTCTTTGCATCATTACACTGTGATTGCAGTGTGTCCTGGCCTCTCCATTGGCTGATAGAGTAGCAGCTTTCAGGAATTCAGGAGGTGATCCTACCACCTTCTAAATTCCTATTTCCTTTTTTTTCCCTGAACAGCCTAGCAAACAGTTTACTATGCTTCAGTGATGAATGGACACAGGCGTGATTGGTACCGATTGCTCACTGTGCAAATTCCGGAAACGAAGGAGCCAGTAAATAATATCCCCCGTATGCCCGCAGCAGCTGCCGGTGGGAGAGGAGGAAAGCCGGAAGCGCTGCAAGGGAAAGGGGCACACTGGGGGGCCTGGACAGCATATTGAGGGGGCGCATGTGCTAGAACCAATCCCCTTGCAGTACAGCCGGAGGGAGAGGAGGAGAAGTTGGCAGTGATGCAGAGGGAGGCAGAAGAGTACAGCCAGCCCTCCTGCTCAGCAGGTGCCCGGGCCCCTTTTTTGAACTGATGGGGCCCGGGCCCAGTACAGGAGGGCTGGCTGTACTGCCTTATCAGCGGCTCTGGACAGAACTACAAACCAAGTGTTTGGCTTGCGGTTGTGGCTTAAATGGGTGTGTTTGGCAAGAGGTGCCACCTGTCAGACTTGGCAAGCAGAGTTAGATTTGCCTCAACTGCCATGCTTTGCTTTGAGTGTGCACAACCCCTTCCTTGTTAGGCTTTTAGTGGGTGGTGGGGGGGTGGGGGGTAAAAATGCAGCTAAACTGGCCATGTGAAAGAAGCCTGTACCTATAAAGCTGAGAATGTTTGTTCTTAAGCCCCATACTTTTTGCCAACAAACTTCTAAATTCCCAGGTTTTTAAAAAAATCAGAGCGCATGTACGCTCCATCGGACAAACTTTTTCGGTTTTCATCAGACAAATGTTCGCTCTGCAAACCAACAAACTTTTCGGCAACAAAAGTCCTACAGTGCAAAGTCCTGCCGTGTGTACAGAAATCCATCGGACTTTAGTCCAAAGTACAAACACGCATGCTCAGAACCAATGTTAAAATAAACCAACAATAGCAGAAGTTGACCAAAGGGTGGCGGTAAAGAGCAGAAAAAACACGTGATTTGGTGAAAGTTAGCTGAAAAAGTCCTGCCGTGTGTATGCATACCAAGTTCACGGCCAACACCCTTCAAACAAAAATCCACGGAAAAGTTTGTTTGAAGTCGGATCGTGTGTATGAGGCTTTTTACTTGATACATTTTATACATGTGAGGAGTAAATTGAAACATGCCTGCCAACCAGACTCTAGCTTTTTTTTTTTTGTAACGATTCTCTATAATCAGATGATTGTTAATTGATTGCAGCTGTTTTGGGCCAATCAATGTATAAGGGAACCTCCCCACCTGTTAGCTCCTACTCTACAAATAATCTCAATAAGAGAGAAACGCGTCAGTGGGCAGGGCTCAGGCTGTCTTGCATTGAACCATGTCATTAACAACTTGAAATCCAGGCCTATTCTGACACTTCTCAATGGAAAAATCTGTATTTTTTTGCTAGAAAATTACCTAGAGCCCCCAAACATTATATATATTTTTTAAAGCAGAGGCCCTAGAGAATAAAATGGTACATATTGAATTTTATTGCACAAATACACAATATAAAAAGGAGTGCTTTTACAAAAAAGAGATCTGCCGGCTCTAAAAAATAAATAAAAATAGCGGGATGATGCAGCTGCAGACATCATCCCGATATAGCCACGCAAAGGCAAGTGACGCACTGCTATGTTGAATGGCGTTAGGTGGATAAAGTGATTGTAAACTCATTTTTTTTTTCTTTTAACCACTTCAGCCCCCGAAGATTTTATCCCCTTTCTGACCAGAGGCCTTTTTACAATTTGGCACTGCGTCGTTTTAACTGACAATTGCGCAGTCATGCAACGCTGTACCCAAATTAAACTTGCGTCCTTTTTTCTCACAAATAGAGCTTTCTTTTGGTGGTATTTGATCACCTCTGCGGTTTTTATTTATTGCGCTATAAACAAAAAAAAATTGAAAAAAATATATATTTTTTTTTACTTTCTGCTATAAAACATCTCCAATATAAAAAATCAAATTTCTTCATCAATTTAGGCCAATCTGTATTCTTCTACATATTTTTGGTAAAAAAAAAAAAAAAATCCCAATAGGTGTATATTGATTGGTTTGCACAAAAGTTATAGCGTCTACAAACTATGGGATAGATTTAGGGACTTTTATTTTTTTTTACTGGTAGTGGTGGCGATCTGCGGTTTTTAGCGGGACTGCAGCATTGCGGCGGACAAATCTGACACTAAGTGACACTTTTTGGGGACTGGTGACACTAATACAGTGATCGATGCAAAAAAAAAAAAAATGCACTGATCCCTGTATAAATGACACTGGCAGGAAAGGGGTTAACACTAGGGGGGCGATCAAGGGGTTAACTGTGTTCCCTGGGAGGTGTTTCTAACTGTGTGGGAAGGGGATTCACTGGAGGGAAAGAGAGATCGTGATTCAGATTAGCTGAAACACGATCTCTCACTTTTCCTCCCTGACTAGGGTGACCATATTTCCAAACTACCATTCAGGGACACCCCCCCTTCCAAATAATCAGCTTGTGCTGTAACGAATCACAGCACAGTGATTGGACACAAGTGGCGGGATTTATGATTTCTCCAATCACAAGCCCTAAACTGCTCCTCCAGGCATTCCTGGCCAGGACAAGTACTGTCAGTTAGTAAAGTGGGGATGTGGCGGCTTTTTTTGGGGGGCATCAGATTAGCCCGGGGGGTTGCTGTGTCAGTTTCATTCCGGGACATTGTATTGTCCTGGAATGAATGTGCCCGGGACAGACCTGCAAAATGCGGGACTGTCCCGGACAATCCGGGACATGTGGTCACCCTATCCCTGACAGATCAGCGGAGTGCTTTGTTTACATTGGCTGTGAACGATCGGCAGATCGTGGCCACTGGACCCGCTGATCTCGCGCCCCTAAACTGCGTGCACAAAATCACGTACAGGTACGTGAATTTGCACACCGGGGCCGCCCTGCTGCAGTGAATGTATGTGGGGTGGTCCAGAAGCGGTTAAAGAGTTTTTTTGGGGGGGTTAAATCATATGGCTCTAACAGCAATCAAACTGAGAACGGAGTGATCATCATGATTAGGAGCAGGATAGGGGTGGGGCGGGGTGGGGCTACTGGTGGTGTGTAACGCTTAAGGCCTGGCTGGTGGCTCAGGACTTGACATTTTTAATCCTGTTTTAAAAGATGCTTAATTGGTACCAAGGGGCCCAAAGTGTGCCATTACACCACCACCACCACCACCACCACCACCACCACTTCCCGCCCCCCACACCCTGAACCGGTGATACAAGGCAGGATGGATCCATGCTTTCATGTTTACACCAAATTCTGACCCAACCATCTGAATGTTGCAGCTGAAATTGAGACTCATCAGACCAGGCAAAGTTTTTCCAAACTACTATTGTCCAAGTTTGATGATCCTGTGAGAATTGTAGCTTCAGTTTTCTGTTCTTAGCTGACAGGAGTGGCACCCGGTGTGGTCTTCTGCTGCTGTAGCCCATCTGCTTCAAGGTTCGATGTGTTGTGGGTTTCTGAGACGGAATTCTGCATACCTTGGTTGTACCAAGTGGTTATTTGAGTTGCTGTTGCCTTTCTATCATCTGGAACCAGTCTGTCTATTCTCCTCTGACATCAACAAGGTATTTTTCCCCACACAACTGGTTTTTGAAATACTCCGACCAGCCTGTCTGGCACCAACAACCATGCCATGTTCAAAGTCACTTAAATCCCCTTTCTTCCCCATTCTGATGCTCTGTTTGAACTTCAGCAAGTCGTCTTCACCACAAATAGATGTCTAAATGCATTGAGTTGCTGCCTTGTGATTGGCTGATTAAGTTTGTGTTTCCAAACAATTGAACAGGTGTACCTAATAAAGTGGATGGTGAGTGTGTACTGACAGTATCTCACAAAAGTGAGTACACCCCTCACATTTTTGAAAATATTTTGTGGTGGGAGTGTCATGGTCTGGGGCTGCATGAGTGCTGTCGTCACTGGGGAGCTACAATTCATTGCAGGAACTATGAATGCCAACATGTACTGTGACATACTGAAGCAGAGCATGATCCCCTCCCTTCAGAGACTGGGCTGCAGGGCAGTATTCCAACATGATAACGACCCCAAACACCCCTCCAAGATGACCACTGCCTTGCTACAGAAGTTGAGGGTAAATGTGATGGACTGGCCAACCATGTCTCCAGACCTAAACCCTATTAAGCATCTGTGGGGATCCTCAAACAGAAGGTGGAGGAGCGCAAGGTCTCTAACATCCACCAGCTCTGTGATGTCATCATGGAGGAGTGGAAGAGGACTCCAGTGGTAACTTGTGAAGCTCTGGTGAACTCCATGCCCAAGAGGGTTAAGGCAGTGCTGGAAAATAATGGTGGCCACAAAAAATATTGACACTTTGGGCCCAATTTGGACATTTTTACTTAGGGGTGTACTCACTTTTGTGAGATACTGTATATATCTCCATCTATATATATATACGGCTGGAGATTTATCAGAGAGAGATGGAGAGGGGGAGAGAGAGGGGAGAGAGAGAGAGGAGGGGGGAGAGAAAGGGAGAGAGAGAGAGAGGGGGAGGGAGAGAGAGGGGGGGGAGAGAGGAGGGGAGGGGGGAGAGAGAGAGGAGGGGGAGAGAGGGAGGGGAGAGAGAGGGGGAGGGGGGAGAGAGGAGGGGGAGAGAGGAGGGGGAGGGGGGAGAGGGAGGGGGGAGAGAGGAGGGGGAGAGATACGAGGGAGGGGGGAGGAAGAGAGAGGGGGAGAGAGAGAGGAGAGAGGAGAGAGGGGGGAGAGAGAGACGAGGGAGAGGGGGAGAGAGGGAGGGGGAGAGAGGAGGAGAGAGATAGGAGGGGGAGGGGGGAGGGGGGAGAGAGATAGGAGGGGGAGGGGGGAGAGAGGGAGGGGAGGGAGAGAGAGGGGGGAGAGGGAGAGGGAGGGGGGAGAGAGAGGGGGGAGTGGAGGGGGGGAGAGAGGGAGGGAGAGAGAGGGGGGGAGGAGGGGGGAGGGAGAGAGGACGAGGGAGGGGGGAGAGAGGGAGGGGGAGAGAGGGAGGGGGAGAGAGAGGGAGGGGAGGGAGACGAGGGGGGAGAGAGGGGAGAGAGGAAGGGGAGGGAGACAAGGGGGGAGAGAGAGAGAGGGGGGGAGAGAGGGGGAGGAGAGAGAGAGGAGGGTCAGAGAGAGAGGAGGGTCAGAGAGAGGGAGGGAGGGAGAGAGAGGAGGGGGGAGAGGGAGGGGAGAGAGAGAGGGGAGAGAGAGAGGAGGGTCAGGGAGAGAGAGAGGGGAGAGAGAGAGGAGGGTCAGAGAGAGAGAGGGAGGGAGGGAGAGAGAGGAGGGGGAGAGAGAGGAGGGGGGAGAGAGGGGAGGGGGGAGAGAGAGGAGGGTCAGAGAGAGAGAGGGGGAGAGAGGGAGGGAGAGAGAGGGGGAGAGGAGGGTCAGAGAGAGAGGGAGAGAGAGGGGGAGAGGAGGGTCAGAGAGAGAGGGAGGGAGGGAGAGAGAGGGGGAGAGAGGGAGGGGGGAGAGAGGGGGAGAGGGAGGGGGAGAGAGGGAGGGGAGGGAGAGAGACGAGAGAGGGAGAGGGAGGGAGAGAGAGACGAGAGAGGAGGGGGAGAGAGAGAGAGGGGGGAGAGAGGGGGAGAGAGAGAGGAGGGTGGGAGAGAGGGAGGGGGAGGGAGAGAGAGGGGGTGGGAGAGAGGGAGGGAGAGAGAGGGGGAGAGGGGGAGAGGGGGGTGGGGGGTGGGGGAGAGAGGGGGAGAGAGAGGGGGAGAGGGGAGAGAGGGAGGGGAGAGGGGGGAGAGAGAGGGAGGGAGAGGGGGGAGAGGGGGAGGGAGAGAGAGGGGGAGAGAGGGGGAGAGAGAGGGGGAGAGGGGGGAGAGAGGTAGGGGAAAGGGGGAGAGGGGGAGGGGGTGGGGGAGAGACGGGGGGTGGGGGAGAGGGGGGGAGGGGGTGGGGGAGAGACGGGGGGGAGAAAGAGGAGGGGGAGGGGAGAGGGAGAGAGAGGGAGGGGGAGAGAGAGGGAGGGGGAGAGGGGAGAGAGGGGGAGGGGGTGGGGGAGATACGGGGGGGAGAAAGAGGAGGGGGAGGGGAGAGGGAGAGAGAGGGAGGGGAGAGGGGAGAGAGAGGGAGGGGAGAGGGAGGGAGAGAGAGGGGGAGAGAGGAGGGGGGAAAGAGGGGGAGAGAGGAGGGGGGGGAGAGGGGGAGAGAGAGGGAGGGGAGGGGGAGAGAGAGGGAGGGGAGGGGGAGAGAGAGGGGGGGGAGGGGGGGAGAGAGAGGGAGGGGAGGGGGAGGGAGAGGGAGGGGGAGAGGGAGGGGAGTGGGAGAGAGAGGGAGGGGAGAGGGGGAGAGAGGAAGGGGGAGAGAGGGGTAGAGAGAGGGAGGGGAGGGAGAGAGAGGGAGGGGGAGGGGGAGAGAGAGGGAGGGGAGGGGGAGAGAGAGGAGGGGGAGAGAGGGGGAGAGAGGGGGAGGGGAGAGGGAGAGGAGGGAGGGGAGGGGGAGAGGGGAGAGGGGAGAGGGAGGGAGGGGGAGAGGGAGGGGGGGAGAGGAGGGGGAGAGAGAGGAGAGAGAGGGGAGAGGGGGAGAGAGGAGGGGGGGGGAGAGAGGGAGGGGAGGGGGAGAGAGGGGGAGGGGGAGGGGAGGGAGAGAGAGGGAGGGGAGGGAGGGGAGAGAGAGGAGGGGGGGGAGGGGGGAGGGGAGAGGGAGGGAGGGGAGAGGGAGGGGGAGAGAGGAGGAGGAGAGAGAGAGGGAGGGAGGGGAGGAGGAGAGAGAGAGGGAGGGAGGGGAGAGGGAGGGAGAGGGAGGGGGAGAGAGGAGGGGGAGAGAGAGGGAGGGGAGGGGGAGAGAGAGGGGGGAGAGAGAGGGAGGGGAGGGGGGAGAGAGGAGGGGGAGAGAGAGGGAGGGGAGGGGGAGAGAGAGAGGGAGGGGAGGGGGGAGAGAGAGGGAGGGGAGGGGGGAGAGAGAAAGAGAGAAATATATCCTCCTGCTGACAATGACATTGGTACACATAGAGACCCAGGGATATAGATAGATAGTGATGTACATACACATATATCTCTCATATATATATATATGTATGGCTGGAGGTTTATACGTGTATACATATAGATAGTATATAGATAGTATATACACACATATCTCTCATATATATATCAGGGCAGTGAAGTCATCCTGGCCATCTGCTCGGTAGATGAGGATGACGTCACAGTAGAAAGCCGCAGATGATTTCTGGGGGTCGTGCGATCCCCCCACCATTGTCTCCACTACGATCATCATCAGCATCAGCCGCGAGTGGAGAGCGAGCCCAGCATCTCCAGTGCGGCCAGCCAATCAGCGGCGGCGTCTCTTGGTGCGCTGCGCCTGGTGCTGATGGGCAGCGCTCGGGTATTGGAGGGGATGGGCACACATTGGCAGTTGGCTTGGATTGCGGAGCTGGCCATGTCTAGCAGGGTTCCCGTATCTACGGATCCGTCCTCCCGGTGTACCGGATTGCAGGTAAAGGATCTCTTTTGCTGCATTCATCGCATTGCTCCTCTGTCACCCTCCTCCTCCTCCTCCTCCCCGTGTCTGTGCATGATGAGTGCTGCAGAGGGGCCCTTCCGCTGGTGTGTGGCTGTATATAGGAGAAATGGTGGGTAGGTAGGTGGGTGGTCGGATAGTGGGATTTGGACTAGATGAAGGTTGTAGAAGCCTGGTGGTGTCACTATGGGGAGGGGGATGGCATGATGGGGGGAGGACTGAGGCTGGGGGGGCTCCAGTGCAGATCAGAAGGAGGCCAGTGATAATGCAGAGGAGGCTTGTTGTGATGATGGAGGGAAGGAAAATTCAGGACATTTTGCCTTTATTACAATCCGATTTTATTATTTTGGCCTTCATCCGTCAGGATAGGTTTTCATTTTAGAAGATTTCTTATGTGCAGATGATAGACAATCATTGATGGTTGTTTTTTTCCCCCCAGGCCCCCTCCAGATTGACAGATTTGGATTGCTCTGAGCCTGGAGAACGTGCCGTTGAATGGTGCGGCTCTATCCATGGACTCTCCGGGGAGAGGGAATTCTCTCAGGCTAATCCGGCACAATAGGCCACCTGGAGCCCTTCCGTCTTCACAATGAATTTATCCGACCGAATGACTGACTTTGCCGATCAGACCCGCTATGACTATGTCAACAGCACCTCCGTGTCTCACGTGGGCAACGGGACGCTGCGAGACATCCAGCAGATCATCCACACGGCCACGTTGGTCACCTGCACCTTCCTCCTGGTGATAATCTTCTGCCTGGGATCCTACGGGAATCTCGTGGTCTTCTTGTCCTTCTTTGACCCTGCCTTTAGGAAATTTAGGACGAACTTTGACTTCATGATCCTGAACTTGTCCTTCTGCGACCTCTTTATTTGTTGCATCTCCGCCCCAATGTTTGCCTTCGTCTTGTTTTTCGATACCGGCAGCAACGTGCCCGACGCATTTTGCTTCACCTTCCACCTCACCAGTTCCGGGTTTATCATCATGTCTTTAAAAACGGTTGCGGTGATCGCCCTTCACCGACTGAGGATGGTTCTTGGACAGCAGCCCAATCGGACGGCCTCCTTTCCCTGCACTTTGATGCTCACGGTGCTCCTTTGGACCACGAGCTTTACCCCTTGCTACACTGGCCACGCTAAGGACACGAAAGTCTCGGATATGTTTACCTATGTACAGCCTTATCAGTGGAGAGGGGAAAATTATCCTGTATTTGTATGTCATAGACTTCACTTTCTGCGTGGCGGTTGTGTCAGCGTCCTACATCATGATTGCCCAAGCGTTGAGGAAAAATGCCCAGGTGAGGAAATGTCCCATCATCACAGTGGACACCACGAGGCCACAGCCATTCATTGGGCCTGGCGTGGATGGTGTACAATGTACTGTCCCTGCTTTGTACAGGAACCAGAATTATAACAAACTTCAGCATATCCAGACACATGCCTACACCAAAAAACTGAGCCAAATGCCCGTCCCGGCAAGCAGACTGCAGCTCGTGTCAGCCGTCAACCTATCCACAGCGAAGGATTCCAAAGCGGTGGTGACTTGTGTGGTCATTGTCCTCTCTGTGCTCATCTGTTGCCTCCCGTTGGGGATCTCTTTGGTCCAAGACGTGTTGACCAACAGCAGCAGTTTTGTCCTGTACCAGTTTGAACTTTGCGGGTTCACTCTGATCTTTTTAAAGTCGGGCTTGAACCCCTTTATCTACTCCCGTAACAGCGCCGGACTGAGGCGGAGGGTGCTGTGGTGCATCCAGTATGTGGCGTTGGGATTTATATGCTGCAAACAAAAAACCAGACTGCGTGCTATGGGAAAAGGCAGCCTGGAGGCCAACCGCAACAAGTCCTCCCACCACGAAACCAACTCGGCGTATATGTTGTCGCCAAAGCCGCAGAAAAAGTTTGTTGACCAAGCCTGTGGCCCGAGCCATTCTAAAGACAGCGTGCTGAGCCCGAAAGGATCTGGGGGGCATCAGCATTATGCTCAGAGCAGCTCCACCCCAATTAATACCCGTATAGAGCCCTACTATAGTATCTATAATAGCAGCCCCTCCCAAGAGATAAGCACCCCCAATAGCCTGCAGCCAGTGAACTCCACATTCGGTTTTGCCAAATCGTATATTGCCATGCATTATCACACCACTAATGATTTAATGCAAGAGTGTGAGACCACTTCTGCCAAGCAAATACCCGTGCCATCTGTCTGACCATGAGACTGTAATATGCATCTTGTAAGCATCTCCAACATGTGTTATTGCCATACAGCTATAGGTTTACAGTTTACTATTTCACAAGTATTAGGACTCACTTAATGGAAAAAAATATTTTTCATATAACTTTATTAAACAATGTAACAGTTCACATTAATCAGAGTGGGTTTTTCTATGTTTCATTAAAGAATTGATCTATAGCAATCTTTCTCAACTAGGGTTCATCCAAAGGTTCCTTGTGTAATGGGTAATCAATTGATCTCCTACCTGGTGGTGCCCGTATATTTCTGACATTATCACCACTTGGCAGCACCAGGGGTGTGGGACCCAGTGGAGCTTTTCCGATTCTTTCTCAGGTAAGAAACTAGTGACACTAATGATCATGTTAGCTGTCTGTTAATGTAGTATTTTTACCACTGACCACCAATGTAAAGATTATTTTAATCATGTACAACTAATGTAAAGGGCATTCTTACCTTTTGACTGACAACATAAGTAGCATTCTTCCCACTGACCACCAATGTAAGGAGTATTTTTCCAACTGACCACCAATGTAAGGAACATTCTTCCCTCTGACCACTAATATAAGGAACTATTCTTCTCCACTGACCACCAATGTAAGCACCATTCTGTTCATCACCACCATTGTAAGGATCATTCCTCCCACTGATCACAAATGTAAGGATCACTCTTCCCACTGATCACCAATGTAAGGACCATTCTTCCCACTGACCACAAATGTAAGGATCACTCTTCCCACTGACCACCAATGTAAGGATCACTCTTCCCACTGACCACCAATGTAAGGACCATTCTTCCCACTGACCACCAATGTAAGGACCATTCTTCCCACTGATCACCAATGTAAGGACCATTCTTCCCACTGATCACCAATGTAAGGACCATTCTTCCCACTGATCACCAATGTAAGGAACATTCTTCCCGCTGACCACCAATGTAAGGATCATTCTTCCCACTGATCACCAATGTAAGGGACATTCTTCCCACTGATCACCAATGTAAGGAACATTCTTCTCACTGACCACCAATGTAAGGAACATTCTTCCCACTGATCACCAATGTAAGGAACATTCTTCCCACTGACCTCCAATGTAAGGATCATTCTTCCCACTGATCACCAATGTAAGGAGCATTCTTCCCACTGATCACCAATGTAAGGAACATTCTTCCCACTGACCACCAATGTAAGGATCATTCTTCCCACTGATCATCAATGTAAGGAGCATTCTTCTCACTGACCACTAGACTTGTGCACAACGGAAAAATTAGTTTAATTTCGGTTCGTTTCTTTTCAGTCCTGTTGATTCGTAATCGTTCGTAATTTTGCTAGATGGGATTTTTCGTGTTCGGACTAATTCGTATTTTCGCAATCTACATTTTTCGTTGAATCGGAATGCTTCCTATTAATGTAAGGCTTATTTTTAGTTGATTTATAATTCGTACTTTCGGTAGAGTACATTGTTTTTCGTTGATTCTGGACACAACTCCTACTTTCGTAACTTTTTTGGGTTCGTTGATTCGTAATTTTCCGTGTCTCTCTCACAACGACGCTGCCTATTATGCCTAATGTGCTTCGAATGGATTTGTACTTTTCTAAATACATAGCGGTGATTTGTAACGATTAGAAATCTCGTATTTTACTTTCGTTTTTTACATGCTGCTATAGCCTCCGCCCCTGTACACCATTTTGAGAGGGAGTTCAGCACGGTGAGGGAGAAGCAGAGAGCAGAGCAGAGTGAGTGTTATTGTGCTTCGAATGGATTCGTACATTCGTAACTTTTTTCATAACGAATTATGCCGAAGACATTCGGGCATTCGCTATTTGCGATATAATTTATTTCGGATTCGGTTTTATTCGTAATTGCTTTGTTCGGAAATTCGAATGTTTCCGAATGTCCGAAAGTTGCTAAATTCTGACTAATTTTGTTTCGTTACGAAACGAATTGCACAAGCCCACTGACCACCAATGTAAGGATCATTCTTCCCACTGACCATCAATGTAAGGATCATTCTTCCCACTGACCACCAATGTAGGGGTATTCTTCCCACTGACCACCAATGTAAGGGGCATTCCTCCCACTGACCACCAATGTAAGGGGCATTCTTCGCACTGACCACCAATGTAAGGGGCATTCTTCCCACTGACCATCAATGTAAGGACCATTCTTCCCACTGACCACCAATGTAAGGGACATTCTTCCCACTGACCATCAATGTAAGGAGCATTCTTCCCACTGACCACCAATGTAAGGGGCATTCTTCCCACTGATCACCAATGTAAGGATGATTCTAAACACTGACCATCAATATAAGGACTATTCTGCCCACTGACCACCAACGTAAGGGGCATTCTTCTCACTGACCACCAATGTCAGAGGGCAGTCTTTTCACTGGCTAAAAGTGTAAGTGGGTCCCTCTCCCTGAAGATTTTATAGGGGTTCCCTGAGACCTAAAAATTATTTTAAGGGTTCTACCAAAGGTTGAAAGCGTCTGTTCTATGGCATTGTTCATTTTAATACTGGAAACCATTTGTGTGTGATATTTCATTTTATTGTGCATTAGCAGGACGCTGGTATTTATCTCCAGCATTGCACAGATATGCAGCATCCTATATAAAGAGGTTGGGGACATGGAGGTGACCAAGTTGTATTGCTTAGCTGCAGGCTAATTCAGGTCACCAGGATGGCTGTGCTGACTGTCAGGGCTGTGTAAATCTCTGGACTGGATGGGCAAAAATACAAATCCTTTTGCAGGTTCAGATATGCACTTCTGCTGTATATATCGCTGTTTGCTTGGAGTAATGCTTTAAATTTACAAAATGAGTTATGTGCTAATGTAAGCTTAAAGTGACCTTGTCACAAAAATGTTCCTGGTTAAAAAATACTTTCTACGAAGGAAGAGGGCGAATACCCATCTCTACCGCTACAGGAGGAATTGTGTGCGATTGGGAAAGCACAAGCTCCCTGCCGATTAGAGAGCCGTATCTCTGACTTAGTAGGGGGCGTGTTTGAGCTCTGCAGCGAGACCACTGCTTCCACACAGAGTGCAAGGGTCCTTCATTCTGGCAGGGGCAGGCTTCTCTACTCAGGTTGTGTCTGCTTTCTAATGAAGATGATTTAAGCTGAAAGTTCTTTTGGGCGGTAGGCTGCATTTACACCCGAGCTTCGCGTTTTTGAGTGTTTTTTCGAGTGTTTGTAGGCGTGTTTTTCATAATTTTTGTACGTTTTTTTTTTTTTTTAAAGGGTTTTTGAGCTTTGGCTTTTTTTTTATTATCCAATAGAGAAAAATATCACCTGTTTTGTTATTTGTTGCTATGGTTTTCAGCTTTTTCATCCACTTGTATTTTTTTATTATTATTATTTATTTACTTTTTTTTTGTAAGGGGTTTAGAGTTAGGGGTTAAAGGTTATAGCTAGGGTTAGGGATTAATAAATTTATTGTACTTAAATATTTCTTTTGTTAGGTTAGGATTAGGGATTACTATTAGGGTTAGGGGTTAGGATTATGAGTTAGTATTAGGGGTTAATGTTTGGGGGTAATATCAGGGTTAGGGTTGTTTAATTTAATTTAAGTTTATTTATTATTTATGTATGTACGATTATAATTTTTTTTAGGTATTTTACACATTTTATTTACTTAGGCTCCATGTACACTGAAGCTGATAAACTGCAGTTTATTGGCGTTTTTTTTAAAAGCCCATTAACTGCACTCTATGTTAGCCTATGTGTTCATGTACACATAGCGTTTTTTAGTGTTAATGAGCAGTGGAGTTAATGGGCTTTTTTCTGAACGCAAGAAATTTGCGTTCAAAGTGACGTTTTTCGGCGGGAAAAAACGCAAAACGCTGAAAACGCTCAAAAACACTGGGCACCAGCGTTTTTTAGCGTTTTTTGATCCATTGGGAAAAAAAAATAAAAAAACCTGAAAAACGCTAGTAAAAACCACTGATAAAAGCTATATTTTAAAGCAGCTTTTTCTGCCAGAAATCTGGCTTTCAAAACAACAGTTTTTGAGCTTCTGTGTACATGGAGCCTTATTATATTATTTATTTTTATTTAAGTATTGCATTTAAGTAGAAAAACACTCAAAAAAGCACAACAAATTGCACTAAAACCGTGCAAATCAAGCGTTTCAATGCATTGCTATGGAACGAAAAAACGCTTTAAAAATGCATCAATTTGCCCGATTTGAGCTACAAAGAGAAAGCTCCAAAACTTTTTTGAGCTTTAAGCGTTTAGCTTCAGGTGACTTGTAGTGAAGATGTGAACTATTTCCATAGAGAATAATAGATTTTTTTTCTGTGAATGGGGCCTTAAAGCTGAACTCCTGGTATGATCTGTATTGAATATTTACGTCGGTCCAGCTTGGCACAGTGTAAGTATGTACAATGTATCTCATTACTGGCATCCGACAATGACTGTAGAAGTTGGCGCTGCTACAGTGAATGCCGCTATTTTTTCTGCTTCTGAACTGAACAGCTGACCCATTGCATACTGACCACAGTGGGTTGCTTGCTCCGCTCTGCTGTCATTCATAGATGTCATTCATTTTTTTTCAATGAATACAAGGTGTTTTCTGATTGGATAATGTGGAGAGGAGGGATGGTGATGTCACAATCTCCAACTTATCCAATCACGGGAATGTCTTGTATTAAAGGGGAGTTCCAGCCTTTTTATGTTTATTAAAAGTCAGCAGCTACAAAAAGTGTAGCTGCTGACTTTTAACAGACAGACACTTACCTGCTCCACGGTCCAGTGATGCGGCCGCCCGGAGCTCCGCTCCTATCACACTCCTCTCAGCCGGCGCCTCCATTCACACTGTGGGCACCCGGCCATGACAGCTTTCGGCTTCACAGCCAGGCACGCACTGCACATGCGCGAGTCACGCTGCACTCTAGGAGTGGACAGGCGATCTCCTGGGACCTGTCACGTGTTTCAGATGATCGCCTACAGGGAGGGGCCGCCTAAGGCGAGAGGAGGAGTCGAGTCGCCTAAGCAGTCCCTAGGTGAAAGTAGGAAGTTGGGATAGGAAGTCCCACTCCTACCAAAGCCCCCACCCCCCCCCCAAAAAAATTACATGTTAAATGTGACATGTAAGGGGGTGAGGAGTGCTTAAAGTGGAAGTTTCACTTTTGGGTGGAACTCCGCTTTAATTGAAAAGAAATACAAAGCATTCTGTGAATGGCAGCCATCCTGAGCAACAGTACGGTGTGCAGAGGGGAAGCTGCGTGGCCCAGGACCCAGAAGATCAGTTACACCCCCCCCCCCCCTCAGGTATGAGATATGCAAACTGGATCAAAGTATAAAATAAAGATCATACCCGGAGTCCAGCTTTATGATGGTTTGTAGGGGTGCAGTGGGCTATAAATAGTTCCTGATGGCTAGAGAAGCTCCGCTTAAAGCAGAACTAAATGCAAAACTAAAGGCAATGCCAATTTTTTACAGCGCATACGAGTACCAATACTTTTTTTTTTTTTTTTTAGTACTCGCCAATACCATTTACAAATGAAATCATTTTATTTATTTATTTTCATTTTGCGCTTTTTTCAATGTGAAACATGGAAATATATGGTAAAGGTGTAAAAATATTACCAAACAAAAAAAAAAAGTTTTAATTATTAATAGTTTATAAAATAGAAGTGAATAAAAAAAAAATCAGCAGGAAGACAATAATTAAATGGAGAAGGAGAATAAGGAGTTAATTAAGGCTGATTAGAGTAAATTAAAAGTTAATAAGGGGTTAACCAGAGGAGCATTTAACAAATATTTTACTTGACAGGTTGCTTTAACCACTTGACCACTGGGCACTTAAACCCCCTTCCTAACCAGACCAATTTTCAGCTTTCAGCGCTCTCACTCTTTGAATGACAATAACTCAGTCATGCAACACTGTACCCATATGAAATGTTTGTCCTTTTTTTTTCACACAAATAGAGCTTTCCTTTGGTGGTATTTAATCACAGCTGGGGTTTTTTTTTTTTTCCCGCTATAAATCAAAAAATACTGAAAAAAATTCTGTAAAAGAAAAAAAAATTGTCTTTGTTTCTGTTAAAATTGAGCAAATTAGTCATTTTTCTTCATATATTTTGGGCAAAATTTATAATGCTACATATCTTTGGTAAAAATAATCAAAATTGGTGTATATTATTTGGTCTTTGTGAAAGTTATAGAGTCCACAAGCTATGGTGCCAATCTCTGAAAATTGATCACACCTGAAGTACTGACGGCCCATCTCATTTCTTGAGACCCTAACATGCCAGGAAAGTACAAATACCCCCCAAATGACCCCTTTTTGGAAAGTAGACATTCCAAGGTATTTAGAAAGAGGCATTGTGAGGTTTTTGAAGTTGTAATTTTTTCCCACAATTCTTTGCAAAATCAACTTTATTTTTCCTATTTAGTTTTTTTTTCCCACAAAATTGTCATTATCAGGTTATTTCTCACACACAGCATATGCATACCACAAATTATACCCCAAAATACATTCTACTACTCCTCCTGAGTATGGTGATACCACATGTGTGAGACTTTTACACAGCGTGGCCGCATAGAAAGGCCCAACAAGCAGGGAGCACCAGCAGGCGTTTTGGGGGCATAAATTTCAAGTCTAATTTGACTACCTAAATACATTTTGAGGCACTGTAGTGGCATGGATGCGAACTGATGTGGCATGGATGAGCCGTGGATGTGGATGGATGGGATGGCTGAGTATGGCTGGGTGGGTATGGCTGAGTGTGGGTGGGATGGCTGAGAATGGACGGATGAGTATTGCAGAGTATGGACGGATGAGTATTGCAGAGTATGGATGGACGGATGAGTATTGCAGAGTATGGACGGATGAGTATTGCAGAGTATGGACAGATGAGTATTGCAGAGCATGGACGGATGAGTATTGCAGAGTATGGATGGATGAGTATTGCAGAGTATGGATGGATGAGTATTGCAGAGTATGGATGGACGGATGAGTATTGCAGAGTATGGACGGATGAGTATTGCAGAGTATGGACGGATGAGTATTGCAGAGTATGGATGGATGGATGAGTATTGCAGAGTATGGACGGATGAGTATTGCAGAGTATGGACGGATGAGTATTGCAGAGTATGGATGGACGGATGAGTATTATGCAGAGTATGGACGGATGAGTATTGCAGAGTATGGACGAATGAGTATTGCAGAGTATGGACGGATGAGTATTGCAGAGTATGGATGGACGGATGAGTATTGCAGAGTATGGACAGATGAGTATTGCAGAGCATGGACGGATGAGTATTGCAGAGTATGGATGGATGAGTATTGCAGAGTATGGATGGATGAGTATTGCAGAGCATGGATGGACGGATGAGTATTGCAGAGTATGGATGGATGAGTATTGCAGAGTATGGACAGATGAGTATTGCAGAGTATGGACGGATGAGTATTGCAGAGTATGGACGGATGAGTATTGCAGAGTATGGATGGACGGATGAGTATTGCAGAGTATGGATGGACGGATGAGTATTGCAGAGTATGGACGGATGAGTATTGCAGAGTATGGATGGACGGATGAGTATTGCAGAGTATGGACGGATGAGTATTGCAGAGTATGGACGGATGAGTATTGCAGAGTATGGATGGACGGATGAGTATTGCAGAGTATGGACAGATGAGTATTGCAGAGCATGGACGGATGAGTATTGCAGAGTATGGATGGATGAGTATTGCAGAGTATGGATGGATGAGTATTGCAGAGTATGGATGGACGGATGAGTATTGCAGAGTATGGACGGATGAGTATTGCAGAGTATGGACGGATGAGTATTGCAGAGTATGGATGGACGGATGAGTATTGCAGAGTATGGACAGATGAGTATTGCAGAGCATGGACGAATGAGTATTGCAGAGTATGGATGGATGAGTATTGCAGAGTATGGATGGATGAGTATTGCAGAGCATGGATGGACGGATGAGTATTGCAGAGTATGGATGGACGGATGAGTATTGCAGAGTATGGACGGATGAGTATTGCAGAGTATGGATGGATGAGTATTGCAGAGTATGGACAGATGAGTATTGCAGAGCATGGACGGATGAGTATTGCAGAGTATGGATGGATGAGTATTGCAGAGTATGGATGGATGAGTATTGCAGAGCATGGATGGACGGATGAGTATTGCAGAGTATGGATGGACGGATGAGTATTGCAGAGTATGGACGGATGAGTATTGCAGAGTATGGATGGACGGATGAGTATTGCAGAGTATGGACGGATGAGTATTGCAGAGTATGGATGGACGGATGAGTATTGCAGAGTATGGACAGATGAGTATTGCAGAGTATGGACGGATGAGTATTGCAGAGTATGGATGGATGAGTATTGCAGAGTATGGATGGATGAGTATTGCAGAGTATGGACAGATGAGTATTGCAGAGTATGGACGGATGAGTATTGCAGAGTATGGATGGATGAGTATTGCAGAGTATGGATGGATGAGTATTGCAGAGCATGGATGGACGGATGAGTATTAGCAGAGTATTGGCAGGGTATTGCAGAGTATTGCAGGGCATTGAAGTGTATTGCAGGGTATGGGCATGCCTGGAATGGGCACTGAGCAGCGCTGTGGGCACTACAGATCCAGCCAACAGCGCTGCTGCAAAGGATCTCGCCCCTCACCCCTCACACTGTGCCAATCGGTACACAGAGGGGAGGGAGGAACAAACCGGCGTCATGTAATGACGCCGGTTTGTTTACAAGTGATCGTTCCGTCATTTGACGGAGCGATCACGTGGTAAACGGCCGCCATCAGCGGCCATTTACCGCGATCCATCGGGTCTTCTGGACCCGGCGGTGAGGGATATTTCTGAGCATTTCCGGATATTTCAGGGCACTGGGCGCATGAATTACAGCGGCCAGGTTTTTTTTTTAAGCACCTGATTAGAGCCAGAGGCTCTAATAGGCTTCAAAATAGGGTGGGCTCGGTACGCAGAGAGTGGGACCTGAGCCCACTCAGGTGTGTTGCAGCAGTGACTTAATATTTGCTGTTGCAACACTGATCCTCCTCCCGGCCAATCGTGAAGTGGGTCTGATACCCGTCACCCGATTGGCTAAAAGGACAGGCGATCCTATTGTATGCCTAGGAGGAGGGGAGGAGACGCACAAAGGAAGCGTGGAGAAGAGCCACTGGCCGATGCCTGGATGCCCGGTCTCCGTTGCCGCTCCTCGGATGCCGGGTCCCCACCACTCCTGTGATGCCCGCCCAGATGGGGTAAGTGCCGGTGGACCAACCCGCAGACAGTGGGGGGGGGGGAGGTTAAGTTGCCGTGGGGGGGATTCAATTGTTTGTCGTCCCCCCAAAACAAAAAAACACCAGCAGCCACTGGTGTACACTTACAGCCAGGGAGCGGTAATCCATGGTTTTTATGCCCCCAACCCCCCCCCCCCACTGCCCTCCTAACACAGCTACCCTTGGGAGTTGTACACATTCAGCTGCAAGAATTATACCCCCTGACACCCCCCACTATGAAACTTAACCCATTCAAATGACTGGGGCCATGCCACCACCGCCCTGCAACCGCGTGCATGTCAACAGATTCCTATACCTGTCGGAAATTCATGGGTTGAATGTAGGGGGGCAGCAGTCCATACCATACAATACCACACCCTGTAAACACTTAATCCGCAGTACATGTTCAGCCCCCTGCTAGCTAGGACGCTGGCTGACACAGGTGAGCCGGATAACGCGACCAGACCGGAGCGCGCTGAAAAAGAATATACTTTTTTTTTTTTTCTACACAATGTGTTAGGAGGAGGGAGGGAACATTTTAAAGACTATTTAGGTTTAGGCTTGCAATCTACTTTAAAGTGATTGTAAACCTCAGACATGAAATATGAACAAAGCATATTCCTCTATAGTGTGTATGGCCTCATTCCTCTACTATCAAGATGAGTCACTTCTGTCAAGTTTTCCTGACAACCAAAAGAATAAAAGTGATAGGGGAGGGATCTCCAGCTGATTGACAGCCTTGGCTCTGTTGCTGTGTGAAGGGCGTGTTTCCCTTTCCTCCAATCAGCTGTTAGAGCTCTCCACCCCCTGCTTTTCAGAGCTGAGAGATTCTGTGCAAATTCTGCACTTTGAATGGATATAGTGAAGAACGCAGATAAACAGGTACAACTTTTATAGGAGGATTTGTTTAATCCCTGTGTATCACCTGAGACCAGTCACTTAACTGGGTATATGTAAGGGTTTTCAACCACTTTAAGGTTACCACGAGTCCAAACATAAGAAGGCGGTGCACCAGCCTATGGCATTACTGTAAAACTCTTTAAAGTGGAGTTCCGCCTGGGTGTAAAAAAAAAAAAAAAAAGTCAGCAGCTGCTGACTTTTAATATATGGACACTTACCTGTCCTGGGAGCCCGCAATGTCAGCACCCAAAGCTGACCCGTCCCTCGGCTCCGGGTGCAGGCATCTTTACCAAAGGGAAACAGGAAGTGAAGCCTTGGAGGAGATACCTGGATTAGACAGGTATCTGCTCCCCCCTCCCCCCTGAACGGTGCCAAATGTGGCACCAGAGGGGGGGGGGGGGAGGAATCCGATCAACGGAAGTTCCATTTATGGGTGGAAATCCACTTTAATGAATTATATAGTAAAATCCATAGTACTCACAAAAGGAGAAATAAAACAAGCGTTACAATATCCAAGACACCAACAGGCGCATATCCATCAGATTGGGCACAGCTAACACGTTTTAAGGGCCATGCCCTCATCCTACGGCTAGCTCTGAGGCAGA
Organism: Rana muscosa; assembly: GCA_029206835.1. Classification (NCBI taxonomy): domain Eukaryota; kingdom Metazoa; phylum Chordata; class Amphibia; order Anura; family Ranidae; genus Rana; species Rana muscosa. Next base: position 265,544,485 of record CM055121.1, on the reverse strand, counting down.
GGGCATGGCCCTCGAAATGCGTTATCTGCGCCCAATCTGATGGATATGCGCCTGTTGGTGTCTTGGATATTGTAATGCTTATTTTATTTCTCCTTTTGTGAGTACTATGGATTTTACTTTATAATTCAGTGAACAGTTTTAAAGTAATGCACTAGGGCTGGTGCGCCTTCTTCTTATGTTTGTGTTTTAGCATTGGGTTTTCCCCCGAATTGAAGAAGGCAGCAAAGCTTCTGTGCACACATTGGTGGTTCAAGTTGCTGGAAATCTACAATGGTCTATTTTGGTGGTTCAAGGTGGAAGATCTGTCCATTTGGGCTCCATGAAGATTGGACTGTCGGGAAGGTTGCCATACCTGTAGTGTGAACTTTGTGTACCATGAGTCCAGCACAAAACTTCCATTACCATCCATCAGCACAATGCATTGCTGAAAACGCTCCAGAACTGCCACTGATTCCATGCAATTTGGCTCAACAGAAACTCAACCCAACCAAGGCAAGAGGAAGCAGGAACTATCTACTCATTAAACACCCCGCCCCCTTGCCCCATCTGATGGCCACTCCCGATATCACGGTTCACGAGGGATAAGAAATTTTGCATCTGATTGTTGATTGTGGTCAAACATAGAAGTTCTTAAAGTAAAACTAAACTGTTCTAAGCACCACAAACTATAAAAAGCTATTTAAAGTGGAACTTTAGTCAGAAAATTAAGTCCCGTTAGATGACTTGAGGCTGGCCTCTTTGCAGGTACAGTGGAACCTCGGATTAGGCTTGTGCAATTCGTTTTGTAACTAATCGAAATTCGTTTGAATTTAGCAACTTTCGGAACGTTCGGAAGCATTCGAATTTCCAAACAAAGCAATTACGAAAAAAAACGAATCCAAAATAAATTATATTGCAAATAGTGAATGCCCGAATGCCTTTGGCATAATTCATTGTTGCGTTAATGCGGCCTAATGCAACAGCAAGTCAACTTGTTGTGATCCGTCACGGAAAATTACGAATCAACGAACCAAAAAAAAGTTACGAATGTACGAATCCATTCAAAGCACAATAACACTCTGCTCTCTGCTCCTCCTTCACCGTGCGGAACTCCCTCTCAAAATGGTGTACAGGGGCGGAGGCTATAGCCGCATGTCAAAAACGAAAGTAAAATATGAGATTTCGAATCGTTACAAAAAAACGCAATGTATTTAGAAAAGTATGAATCCATTCGAAGCACGTTAGGCTTCGCCATTGTGAGAGAGACACGGAAAATTACTAATCAACGAACCAAAAAAAGTTACGAAAGTAGGAGTTGTGTCCAGATTCAACAAAAAACAATGTACTCTACCGAAAGTACGAATTATAATTCAACAAAAAATAAGGCTTACATTAATACAAATCATTCCGATTCAACGAAAAATGTCGCTTGCGAAAATACGAATTAGTTCGAACACGAAAAATCCAGTTTAGCAAACTTACGAATGATTACGAATCAACAGGACCGAAAAGAAACTAAACTAAACAAATTTTTCCGTTGTGCACAAGTCTACCTCGGATTGCGAGTAACGCAGTTAACGAGCGTTTCCCAATACGAGCAATAATTTTTTTTAAATCCTGACTCGGTTTGCGAGTGTTGTCTCGCAAAACGAGCAGGATTCAAGCCTCTGCGGTGTGCAGTACCGCACTTGGCCAGAGGTGCAGGGGAGCCGGAGCCCTTCGGAAATACTCTGTTTCCGAGGGCAGCCGAACGATCTCCGAGTATTTCCGAGTCTCTCCGGTGCCCCCCCACCTCTGTTAAATCTTTTCTTTATTTCACAAAGAGACTCTCAAGACATCTTCCGTACATCATCAAAATAACATAACATAATAGACATACCCCTCCAACAAGATAATGGTTACATTTCAAATCTTAAGTTCATGTTATTCATAAACACAATAAACCACTTATTTCTCCAAGTATTCATCTCCCTTTGGTCATGCATTTGAGGACTCAGTCTAATAAGATATTCATAATACGGTATCTATCTCTTTCCTTACCTTTCAATTATCCCTACCAAGAAACATATGAAGAGACAAAGACACAGACAAAAAAAAAGAACCCTTCCCCTCTCCCTAGCGTCCCACCTCTCTCCCCCCCCAAGACCCCCATCATCCAGGATATAACAGTCCTCTAATCTGATCAAATTTGCCGCCTCCTCCATCTCCCTTCTCAACTGTTGGGGCCCTCATCCATGAGCGTCCCTCCCTCTTTTGAATTAATGAAGAGGTTCCACGCAGACCATGTTTTTAGATAGGTCTCTCATTTCTGTCGAGCTGTCCATATCAGGTCTTCCATTTGGTTCATTTCCTCTACCCTCTTAAGCCAGAGTCCCACTGATGGGGGTTGTCTTTGCTTCCAAGTACGGGGTATACATACTTTGGCCGCATTCAAAAGATGGCATACTATAGATTCCTTTTTTCTCTTAACTGGTATTTTAGAATCGTGTAATATAAAGAAGGCCGGATCTTCAGGGATCTCGTCTTCCCAGAACTGCTAACTAATTCTCCGAACCTCCCTCCGGAAACCCTCAATTCTAGGGCAGGACCAGAAAATATGCAATAACGTCCCAGGCTCCTCACAACATCTTCAGCAGATATCAGAGATATCCAGAAAATATCTGTGGAGAAAAACTGGCGTTCGGTACCATTGAGAGACAATTTTATAATTTGTTTCCTGCGTCCTCATACACATTGAAGATTAAAATATGTTATGTATTATATTAGTACGCTGTTCTTCTGAGAAAGTTCTACCCAATTCCAATTCCCACTTACATAGAAATGGCAATTGGAAATCTTCTGAGGGTCTGACCAGTAAGTCATACATCTTCGACAGAGCATGGCAGAATAACAATATCCTTCAAATATTAACTTCCGCACGTAGTTGCCAGGCGGAGGTAAAGTCTGCAAAAAAAGTCTCAATTGTGCCGCACGCCAGAAATCAAGTTGGTATAAGTTGGAACTAGATGTCCGTGTTTGCCAGGTGGGCCACGATCTTGCTACTAGAAAATGAGAAGCCTGATATAGCCCCTTTTCTAGTAATACCCCAAAAGACTCCTTCCGCAGTCCTGGTGCAAATTGTGGGTTCCCCAGAATTGGGAATAGTGGGGACTCTAATGTTGAAAGCTTCCCTTTGGAAATGAGTCTGTGACACATTCTTATCGTAGGGCCTATCATTGGATGTGTCTTAACCGTAGGTGGGAGTTCCCTAAAGCACCAAGGTGCTCTATGTAATAGAGCCCTACTCTGTGCTTGCTCCAAACTCGGCCATATCTTTAGGTCTCCATGTCAGCACCAGTCAATTATTCGACTGGTATGGCTGCTTGATAATATTTATATACGTCAGGTATGGCCAGCGCGCCGTGTTGTTTAGGAAGGGTAAACAGGGATCTTCTGATCCTTGGATGTTTCTGTGCCCAGATAAATCCAGTAAAGAGTGTATCAATCTGTTTAAAATATTGCCTAGGGATAGCAATGGGTAATGCCTAAAATAAGTAGAGAAACGTTGGTAAAATATTAATTTTGAGTATATTACCTCTTCCAAACCAGGAATGGAACCCCTTGTACCACCTCTCCAAGAGACTCCAAACCCTTTTGTAGAAGTGGTGGGAAATTAAGATCAAACGTATGTGAGAGGTCTGCTGGGATACGAGTACCCATGTAATTCAGGGCATGATCCGTCCATTTAAATTTATAGCTGGATTTCAATCATCTCAGCAGATCTTTAGTAGGGATGAGCCGAACACCCCCCGGTTCGGTTCGCAGCAGAACATGCGAACAGGCAAAAAATTTGTGTGAACACCGTTAAAGTCTATGGGACACGTCACACGAACATGAAAAATCAAAAGTGCTAATTTTAAAGGTTAATATGCAAATTATTGTCATAAAAAGTGTTTGGGGAACCGGGTCCTGCAAAAAAAAGTTTTAAAAACTGACGTTTTTTCGGGAGCAGTGATTTTAATAATGCTTAAAGTGAAACAATAAAAGTAAAATATTCCTTTAAATTTCGTACCTGGGGGGTGTGTATAGTATGCCTGTAAAGTAGCGCATGTTTCCCGTGCTTGGAAAAGTCCCTGCACAAAATGTAATTTCTAAAGGAAAAAGTCATTTAAAACTGATCGCGGCTATAATAAATTGTCGGGTCCCGACAATACAGGTAAAAATAATTGAAAAAAAAACAGCTTGGGTTCCCCCCCTTAGTCCATTAAAAGGCCCTTTGGGTCTGGTATGAATATTAAGGGGAACCCCGAACCAACATTAAAAAAAAAGCGTGGGGGTCCCCCCCAAATTCCATATCAGGCCCTTCAGGTCTGGTATGGATATTAAGGGGAACCCCGCACCAAAATAAAAAAAAAAGGCGTGGAGTTCCTCCCAAAAATCCATACCAGACCCTTATCCGAGCACGCAACCTGGCAGGCCGCAGGAAAAGAGGGGGGGGGGGACGAGAGAGCGCCCCCTCCTCCTGAACCGTACCAGGCCACATGCCCTTAACATGGGGAGGATGTGCCCATGTTGATGGGGACAAGGGCCTCATCCCCTCAACCCTTGCCCGGTGGTTGTGGGGGTCTGCGGGCGGGGGTCTTTTCGGAATTTGGTAGCCCCCTTTAAAAAAGGGGACCCACAGATTCCAGCTCCCCATATGTGAATTGGTAATGGGGTACATTGTTCCCCTACCATTTCACAAAAGAAAGTGTCAAAAATGTTAAAAACCACACAGACACAGTTGGGACAAGTTCTTAATAAATAAAAAAATAAAAAAACATTCCAGCGTTGTTATCCATTCTTGATGTCCAACAATGATCCATTCTCCAGCGATGCTCTCCAACGAGGAACAAAGCCCGATCTTGCCTGCACCGGCTCTCCACTCCAGCAGGAAACGACACACGGTCCTCACTGCAACGGAGCCCCCCCGGCTAATGATGCGCAAGCTGTTTGACAGTTTTTTTTATAACCGATGGCGGGGCCACCCTGGGGTTTCCCGTGACGCATTAGAGGGGGCGGGGTCACCTGTCCATGTCACGGGTGGCTGCGCCATCGGTTATAAAAAAAACAATCAAACAGCTTGCGCGTCATTAGCTGGGGGGCTCCGTTGCAGGGAGGACCGTGTGTCGTTTCTCGCTGGAGTGGAGAGCCGGTGCAGGCAAGATCAGGCTTCATTCCCCGCTGGAGAATGGATCATCGTTGGACATCGAGAATGGATAACAACGCTGGAATGTTTTTTTTTATTTTTTATTAAAGGACTTGTCCCAACTGTGTCTGTGTGGTTAACATTTTTGACACTTTCTTTTGTGAAATGGTAGGGGTACAATGTAACCTGTTACCAACTCACATGGGGGGGCGGAATCTGGGTGTCCCCTTTGTTAAAGGGGGCTTCCAGATTCCGATAAGCCCCCCGCCTGCAGACCCCCACAACCACTAGGCAAGGGTTGTGGGGATGAGGCCCTTTAAAAAATGGCGCAGGGTTCCTCTTAATATCCATACCAGACCTGAAGGGCCTGATATGGAATTTGGGGGGGACCCCCACCCTTTTTTTTTATTTTGGTTTGGGGTTCCCCTTAATATTCATACCAGACCCAAAGAGCCTGGTAATCTACTAAGGGGGGAACCCATGCTGTTCTTTTTTCAATTACTTTTATCTGTATTGCCGGGACCCGACAATTTATTATAGCCGCGATCAGTTTTAAATGACTTTTTTCCCTTTAGAAATGTCATTTTGTGCAGGGACTTTCCTAAGCACGAGAAACATGCGCTACTTTACAGGCATACTATAGACACCCCCCAGGTACGAAATTTAAAGGAATATTTCACTTTTATTGTTTCACTTTAAGCATCATCAAAATCACTGCTCCCGAAAAAACGGCCGTTTTTAAAACTTTTTTTTGCATTGATACGTGGCCCCTGGGGCAGGACCCGGGTCCCCAAATACTTTTTATGACAATAACTTGCATATTAACCTTTAAAATTAGCATGAAACTAAGAATGCAGGGTGGGACTTTAAATGAAGTACGCAGTCCAAGTGGTTAATGGGATTGGTATTTATTATGTGTCAATTTTGAGCAATAATACAAATTCATGATCATTGACACAACATACCTTCTATATCTATATCTTACATAGCCTTTCATGGATGGGTACTTCAGCACTCATTGATAAAATTATGTGTATTTCCCAATCTCTCTGACTGGGAACATATATTATCATGTCATATGCATTTTCTTTATACTCTCCTGATAGAGATTCATTATATATACTGATAGAGATTCATTATATATACTGGTCTTATATACATTTCTAAACCACATATATAGGTCATTTATTTGCTCATATAGTTTTTAATAGGTGGGTACCTCAGCACTCATTGATAAATTTCTTTGTGCTCTCCAATCCTTTGGTTGATACATGCATTGTTTATGTACCCCCACTGATAAGATTTTTGTCATTTATATTGGTTATACATAGATTTAATTTTCATTTAACAGTCTCTCAAGACCATCATAGGACATAACTATTGTCACTATCTGGAGATTGTTCTGCTGGGTATCCTGCGCCCGTTTGTTGCCCTGTTTCGGTTGTTCCGCGGTTCTCGCAACCACAGCTCCCGGATAAGACGCCCACTTTATAGGGGTTTACAGCCATGTGTTCCGCACCTCTTGCAGACAGTATTTTTGTGAGTATATCATAATAAATGGGGGGATGTGTTTTTTTGTTTTTTTCTTCCCCCCATTTAGCCTCCTTTTTTGAGACAGTTACCCTAGGACGCATATATCTGATACAATTCTTTTTTTTTATATTTACTCTGTTACAGATTTACACATGATTGCCCCTGAAGAATGGATGTAATTCCATGAAACGCGTCGGGATTTCGCATTATGTTTTAACTGATCATGTGCTTTTACTGTTTTATACAAATCATGTATTTTTTGTAATCAATTAATTGATGTGTAAATGTTCTTAAGTATACAATTTGGTATTTAGTCCTCAAAATAATGGAAAGTCAAGAGGTATTATACCCATAATTTCTTCCCCATGGATATGTGTCATTTATGCTCTCTATGTATGATATAGAAGGTATGTTGTGTCAATGATCATGAATTTGTATTATTGCTCAAAATTGACACATAATAAATACCAATCCCATTAACCACTTGGACTGCGTACCTCATTTAAAGTCCCACCCTGCATTCTTAGTTTCATCATATTCAAAGGGATGGAGGCATGACTGGGTTCCTGCCTCATTCAAAGTCCCAACACAAGCACTATTTTTTACTTTAAAATTAGCACTTTAGATTTCTCCCATAGACTTTTAAAGGGTATTCCGCGGCTTTTCGAATTTGCCGCGAACACCCCAAATTGTTCGCTGTTCGGCGAACGGGCGAACAGGCAATGTTCGAGTCAAACTCATGTTCGACTCGAACAGATAGCCCATCCCTAATATTTAGGCATTGTGATTCCCATGGCCTTGGACTTATTTAAATTGATCCTAAAATACGATAAGGAGCCATATTTCTCCATTTCAGAATAAAGGTTAGGAAGGGATATCATTGGATTAGTCAATGAAAAGAGCATGTCATCAGCATAGGCCGAGATCTTATACTGGGTTCTTTCAACTGTCAGTCCCTGAATATCTTGGTTTAATCGAATCCTGCAAAGGAAAGGTTCCAAGGAGAGTTCGAAAAGGAGGGGCGAAAGTGGGCAGCCCTGCCTGGTCCCATTGGTGATCCCAAAAGAGGGAGACAAGCAGGGCAGGACTTAGGGTGGTGGGGGCCCCTGGGCTTGAGTCACTTTCGGGCCCTACCTTCTATACAAATACATTACTTTAAATAGACGTAATACGTAACCGCCAATAACCAATCAGCAAACCTCAAGATGACTGACATTTAATTTAGCTAATTAAATTACATTTTTTATATATAATATATATATATATAAATTGTGGTTTAAGATTGTAGATCGGGAGGTGAGGTATCTGATGTTGTTAATAGCTGTCAGCCTGCTCTGAGCCTGCCACTGATGCCCTCAGCCGAAGTCTGTCCTGTCCTCAGCACTTACTTGCTGAAGGAGGCAGGCAGCTGGAAAGCCAAGTATATCACTCCGCCAGCAGCAGGAACTGTGACCCAGGACTTTATGCAAGTGCGGCACTGGTTGTTGCGTCAGTCTGCCAGTACTGAAAAGGAAAAAAGAAGTCCTTCTATTCTGCAGTCTCTTGAGCCCCTCTGGATGAACTGAATGCCCCCCCTCCCCACCCAGTAATAGGATTTTTTACTCACCGTAAAATCCTTTTCTCTGAGTCCATGGACCGACACAGCTTCTCTATTGACAAAGTGGGTATTATCCGTTAATTAGGAGTGACTAGGCAGAAAAACTTGTAAAAAGTGTTGCATCACACCTTCTACAGTACCGCCCAGGGGGCGGACCCTCTGGGTATACCCTCTCAGTCTGCACATCGCAGATCAGTTCGTCAAAAAGCAGTACAAACTTAAAAGGAGGGGTGGGTGCTGTGTCGGTCCATGGACTCAGAGAAAAGGATTTTACGGTGAGTAAAAAATCCTATTTACTCTTTCGTCCATGGACCGACACAGCTTCTCTATTGACAAAGTGGGACGTCCCAAAGCAGTGTCAGAGAAAAAACGAGGGGTGGTAACAGCATAAAAACAAACTTCACCCCAAAACACAAAACAGCACTCCTCCAACGGAGGAGTTGCAACTCTAAACAGCCGCCTGCAAAACCTTGCGGCCGAAAGAGGCATCCGAAGATGCACCTACATCAACTTTGTAGAATTTTGTGAAAGTGTGAGCGGACGACCAAGTCGCCGCTTTACATAGTTGGGAAACAGACGCTTGATGTCGGAAAGCCCAAGAGGCACCTATTGCCCTGGTCGAATGCGCCGTGACAGGAAAGGGGGGCGCCTGACCCTTTAAGGCGTAAGCCTGGATTACTATCTGTCGGATCCACCTAGAGATGGTGGCCGATGAGACTGCTTGGCCCTTCTTGGGACCAGCCACCGAAACAAACAGTGAGTCTGACTTCCGGAACAGGGAAGTAGCAGATATGTATACTCTCAAAGCTCGGACAACGTCCAAGGAATGCAACGCCGACTCCTTAGGATTCGACGGCTGAGGACACAAGGATGGAAGTACAATGTCTTCGTTGAGATGAAAAGCCGAAACGACCTTCGGAAGAAAGGAAGGCTGCGGCCGCAGCACCACCTTATCCTTGTGGAAAATCAAATAGGGAGCCTTGCAGGACAAGGCTGCCAGCTCAGAGACTCGTCTAACTGACGTAACAGCCACCAAAAAGACCACCTTCTGAGAAAGTGTCAACAGGGGAATATCTCTAATATTCTCAAACGGTGCCTTCTGAAGCACCGAGAGGACCAGGTTCAAGTCCCACGGAGGTAACGGGGGGCGGACCGGAGGGGCCACATGTCGAACCCCCTGCACAAATGTACTCACGAGAGAGTGAGTCGCCAGGGGTCGCTGAAAAAAGACAGCCAGGGCAGATATCTGTCCCTTAATCGTACCTAGGGCAAGCCTTTGGTCTACCCCATGCTGTAAAAACAGCAGGATTCTGGAAACCAAATAGGTACGCGGATGCCATTTCATTTCCTCACACATGGAGATGTAGGCCCTCCAAGTGCGGTGATAGACCTTCCTAGAGGACGGTTTCCGAGCACTTCTCATAGTAGAAATTACTGAGTCTGACAGGCCCCGGTCTCTCAGTACCTGGTTCTCAACAGCCATGCCGTTAAAGCCAATGACTGTAAAGCAGGATGGAATATGGGACCTTGCGACAGCAGGTCCTTCCGTAGTGGTAGGCGCCAGGGGACGTCTGCTACCAGACGTACTAGATCGGCGTACCAAGGACGCTGAGGCCAATCTGGAGCGATTAGGATCATTGGAATTCCCTCTGCCTCCACTCTGCGGAGCAGAAGAGGAAGAAGCCTTAAGGGAGGGAAGGCATAGATTAGCCGATACTGGCCCCACGATGCTACCAACGCGTCCGTTGCGTCTGCCCATGGGTCTCTTGACCGGGCCACAAACCTCAATACCTTCCGATTGAGTCGGGAAGCCAGAAGATCTACGTCTGGTGTGCCCCATCTTTGGCAGAGGAGTTGGAACACCTCCGGGTGTAAGGACCATTCTCCCTGGTCCAGCATCTGGCGGCTCAGGTAGTCCGCCTGCCAGTTTTCCACACCCGGAATGTACACGGCCGACAGTGCCGGTACGCTCCTCTCTGCCCACTTCAGGATGCGAGCGATCTCCGATGCTGCAGCTGAGCTTCTTGTTCCTCCTTGATGATTGACATATGCCACTGCTGTGGCGTTGTCTGACTGGATCCTGACTGGACGCCCTTGCAGTCTCTGAGACCATTTGAAGAGGCACAGCTTGATCGCCCGGATCTCCAGGACATTGATCGGCAGGAGGGCTTCCTCTGGGGTCCAGCGACCTTGCGCCGACTGGACACCCCAGACTCCCCCCCCAACCTGTAAGGCTGGCGTCCGTCGTGATCACTATCCAGTAAACCGGAAGAAATGACTTCCCGGCCATTAGAGCCGGTGCTGTCAGCCACCATACCAGGGATCTCCTGACTGACTAGGTGGCTCACTCGGATTTGATAATCCAGAGATGAAGGGCATCTGTTCCATCTGGACAGAACTTCCCTCTGTAACACTCGAGTGTGGTATTGAGCATATGGGACCGCCTCGAAGGAGGCTACCATGAGGCCCAACACTCGCATGCAAAAACGGAGTGACGACCAATTCCTGGAAGTCAGCTGCCGTACTGCAGCCCGGAGGGTCTGCAACTTCTCCACAGGGAGGAATACCTTTGCCTCTGAGGAATCCAGAATCAACCCCAGGTACACTAGGCGTTGAGTGGGCACCAATACTGACTTTTGCGTGTTTAGTATCCAACCACAGTCTCGAAGAGTGACAGGTAATGGACACGCTTACCTCTAATTCTGAGCTTGAAGGGCCCTTCAGCAGAAGGTCGTCCAAGTAACCTGTGATAGCGATACCCCGCTGTCTTAGAAGTGCCAGAATCGGAGCGAGCACCTTGGTGAACGTCCTGGGTGCTGAGGCAAGGCCAAACGGGAGGGCCACAAACTGGTAGTGGTTCTTCCCGATAGCAAATCGCAGAAACCTCTGGTGTCTGGAGTATATGGGGACATGCAGGTATGCGTCCTTGATGTCCAAGGAGGCCAGAAAGTCCCCCGGATGGAGAGCCGTGACTACGGATCGAACCGACTCCATCCGAAATCTTTGTACCTTCACAAAGCAATTGAGGGCTCTGAGATCCAAGATTGGACGAACCCCCTCCTTCTTTGGCACAATGAACAGATTTGAGTAAAAACCCTGACCCCGTTCCTGTTCTGGAACTGGAATAACTACCCCGCGTTCCAGTAGACCCTGGACCGCCCCATACAGGGCCTCCCGACGGGTCGGTAGTAGCTGGAGATTGGAGGTGATGAATCTGTCTGGTGGACAAGAGAGAAATTCTATCTTGTAGCCTGAGGAGATTACTTCGCAAACCCACCTGTCGGAGACTAGAGCAGTCCACTGAGTCGCGAATTTGCGAAGACGTCCCCCCACCCGAGAGCTGGGTGGGGGCGGACCTTCATGTGGACGCAGATTTGTCCACAGGCTTGTTGGGTCTGCGGGACCAAGGACGCTTTTGTCCTTGGGCAGGCGCTTTATCGGCCTGGGGTCTTTTCCCTGTCGCCTTAAGAGGGCGAAAAAACCGCTTACGTGCAGTAAAGGAGGGCCCTTGCCCTTGGCGTGGTCCCCTACCCTTGCTAGTTTGGGGAAGCAAAGTGCTTTTACCTCCTGTAGCATCCTTGATGATGTCATCCAGAGAAGCCCCAAAAAGTCTGTCGCCCTTAAAAGGCAGATCCAATAGGGCTTTCTTGGAAGTCTGGTCCGCAGACCAGCCCTTTAGCCAGATCAGGCGGCGTATTGCTACTGCATAAACCGAAGCTCTTGACAGCAGGGGAATAGTATCCATGTCTGACTCGCAGACAAACTTAAGGCCCTGGACCAACTGGTCGGCCAAAGTTATCTCATTAGGAGGAGCATCTCGCTCCTTTAACCCCTGGAGTAGCAATTTTGCCCATTCAGTAAGTGTCTGAGACACTAGGGCCCCCGCCAATGCCGGGCGTACTGCTGAGCCTACCACTGAGTATAGGTAGCGAGCGAGTGCTTCAGCCTTCTTATCCACAGGGTCCTTGAAAACAGGAGCCCCTTCTACTGGAATAGTGGTGGCTCTATTAAGTCTGGACACCGAAGGGTCCACTATAGGGGGAGAGGTCCATATCTTCAGAAAACTCTCCTCAAAGGGGTACCGTACTGCAAACCTCTTTGGGGCTGTAAAGACCCTCAGTGGGTTCTCCCATTCCTTGTATAAGAGTTTGTCAAAATAAGACACACAAGGGAACACCTTAGCAGTGCGGGCAGGTTTACGAAACCCAAAGGGGACTGGAGTATCTGCTACTTCTTCAGTCCTTTCCAACTTTAGCGTATCCCGCACTGCAGTAATAAGGTCAGATACCAAAGCCGTCTCGCGTACTGACCTGGACTTGGAGTCCTCCTCACTGTCCGATCGGTCACGGTCTGCAGTCTCTGATGCATCAGAATCTGGGCCATGAGCCGTAGCTGGACCTGGTTCTGCATCAGAAATATCCCCAGAAGATTGCAGGGGACGGGGGCGTTTATTACCCCCTGTATTCCCGTGTGCTGCTTCCACCCTGGCAGCAAACGCCTCTAGGATTGCCGACATAGCGTCCATAGACACCTCAGGGACACCAGCTGCTAAATCTGGTGTTTCAGGGGAGAAGACATCTGGCTCAGATGCCATGCTGACCACACGCTGACACTCACAGGGCTCCAGGCAAGATATCAATAGGCCACCCTCCTGCGCTGCAGAGATGCTGGGTTACCCAGAGGACTCACCACCCTGGATAGGTACTGCTATGCTGCGCCTATGATGCTGTCCCCTTGCTGCTGTGTCAGTCTGCTTCTTTTATCAGCACTTCCTGTGTGAATTTTCGCGCCAGTGTAATGCACCCTAGAGGCCGGAGGCTCTCGCAAAATGGTTGCCAAAACCGTCTGTATGGAAGATAATGTGGGCTCTAAGAAAATGGCCGCCGACAGAAGATAGAGGTCAGGCAGCCATAGCCCACAAAAAAGATGGCCGCCGAACGGCAATATCTGCATACAGGGTGGACAAACATGGCCGCCGATCACCTGATAGGGGCCAGTGGGTGTGGCCGAACTACAGGAAGATGGCCGCCAGGCAGTTACAAGAGGCCAAACTTGGCATGGACCACCTCAAAATGGCCGCCGACAGCATGGAGACACAGAAACACAGGTAAGCAAAAATGACATTTCTTTTAAATGTTAGTTACAGCCAGCCCCGCTCCAGTGGGACCCCCTAGGTGACCCCCAGCACCCAGCAACCTTTAGCTAGAAGCCCAGGGAGGAGGGAAAGGCAGGGAGAGAGGGAAGAAAGGGGCCACAACCACTTACTTGATCTCTCCAGGAATGTCCAGCTAAATCACCCAGCCGAGGCAGGGGAGTTTTACTTACCTATCCTGCATGTATTCTGCTGGAAGACATTCCAAACAGATCATCGTCCGCGCACGGAAGGTGACTGTTGGCCAGGCATGCTGTGATTGGACCCAGAAGGGACGATCATATGTATGCCCTGGAGCATGACGCTCACCGGACAGGCTGCTGCGACTCGGCCGTAAGGTCAGCCGAAGCTGAGCGGTCCGATGCAAGCCTTGGAGCGTAAGCTCACCGGCCAGGCTGCTGCGACTCGGCCGTAAGGTCAGCCGAAGCTGAGCGGTCCGATGCAGGCCCTGGAGCGTAGGCTCACCGGCCACCCGTGGAGCGACGGGCATGTCGTGGAAAACCCAGCGCGTAGCTAGGGTCGGCACACGCTCGATGGCCGAAACTGGGGAGACTACAAGGATCGAGGATCCAGCCTGTCACCCAGTCGGCAGTTGATCGAAGATCGCAGGAAACAACAAATGTAGCAAAAAAATAAAAAATATATATATATATCTTTTTTCCCCGGACCAATGAGCCCGAAGGGAGCCATGTCCTACTCCTTGCTAGACAGAAAAAAACTGATCTGCGATGTGCAGACTGAGAGGGTATACCCAGAGGGTCCGCCCCCTGGGCGGTACTGTAGAAGGTGTGATGCAACACTTTTTACAAGTTTTTCTGCCTAGTCACTCCTAATTAACGGATAATACCCACTTTGTCAATAGAGAAGCTGTGTCGGTCCATGGACGAAAGAGTAATATGATTTACCACCAGTGGGCCACGGGGGAACATTATTTGTTCACACTATGTATGCCATGTATACTACATTATGAAGTTTAAAGCTGCCGGCCCCCCTGTTAAAGTGATGGGACCGGGCCCCCTATAAGAGGCCCGATGGTACTCCCCATCAGCAGCCCTGGCTGCAGACATCCCACTGGTCTGATAGGGGGGGGGGGGGGGTCTTTTTGCTGCTGGACACAGCTAAATTATAGATATGCACATTATATATATATATATATATCTGTGTCCAGCAGCATCCCCCCCACTGGTTATCAGCTATATTATATACAGGTATAGTGGCTGAGCTGCCCACCCTGAGACGGTCTGATAACTGGGGGGGGGAGGCTGGGAGTGCTGCTGGACACAGCTATATACACAGATATATATATATAATTTAGCTGTGTCCAGCAGCACTCCCAGCCTCCCCCCTGGTTATCAGACCGTCTCAGGGTGGGCTGCTCTGCCACCATACCTGTATATAATATAGCTGATAACCAGTGGGGGGTGCTGCTGGACACAGCTATATATATATATATATATATATATATATATATATATACATACACACACACACACACACACACACGTATATATATAAAATATATGATATACCTGTGTCCAGCAGTAAAAACAACCACCCCCCTCTTAGCACTCCTCCTCCTTACCACAGCAGCTCTGGTCAGCTCAGGTGTGACTGGTAGGGTTGCCACCTTTTCTTCAAGCCAAACCCGAACACTACAGTGGCGCACAACATCTTTTTTTTTTTTTTTGTATATGCTATAAGATTGTAAAAGACAAGACCTGGGACACTTGGTTGCCTCCAGGAGAACAGTAATGCGCAGCGCAGTGGATGGGGCCGAATTTTGAGTGTTATGCATGGAATACAGGGGTCAGGAATATTTACTGTGCAAAATGCAGGGGACAGGAGTGTGGAATGCATAGTAGGAGTCTTGACTACAAAACAAAAAGAGTACAGAAGTCAGGGGTGTGTAACACAGTGTAGGGGTAAGAAGAGCGCAAAATTCCCCCCCGCAAGCAATACTCTCCTCCATGGTACACTTTTATCAAATATCCCAACTCCCTCTTCTGCAAAAAAATAAATAAAAAAGCCAGCACTAATCTTTATGCTCACTCTCCACGCCACCAACAAAAATAATTCCCCCCTCAAAACAAATCCTCTTCCCCCCTTCCTCAGCACAAGTCCTCCTCCACTATGCCCAGTCCTAGCCCCCCCTTCTTCCTCATCCCAGCACTTATCCCTGCCCCCCTCAATTCCCCCTCCTAATAGAAATCCTCTTTCTCAACCAGTACAAACCCTCCTTCCCCCCAATACCCCTCTCAGAAATAATCCTCTGCCACCACCAAATCCTACCTCCGAGCACAGCCTCCCATTCCAGTAGAACATCCTCCCCCCCAACAAAAAAATCTCCTGTAGTATAAATCTTTCTCCTCCTCCCACTCCCCCACCAACAAAAAAAAAAAGAAGGAAATCCCACTTCTAGCACAAACCTCTCCCTAAAAAAAAATCCCCCTTCCCAGCACAAATCCCTATCCCAGCAAAAATACCACACCCCAACATCCCCAAAGCATAAATCCTCCTCCCAGTATAAATTCTCTTCCCCAAATCGGGGAAGGGATTCCAGCACAACATGCTCCTCATCCTGGAACAATTCCTCTCCCCTTGTCTTCTCCTACACAAATCCTCTTTCCTCCAAGCCCCTCCTACACAAATCCTCTCCCCAGTTCCATCACATATCTTCTCACCTAAATCCCCCCTGCCAGTACAAACTTTTCCCCCACAAACACAAATCCTTTCCCCCCTTCTAATCCAAACCTCCATACTGTCCCAGTTTTAATGGGCCTTTCCTGAGATTTGAACAAAATCCCAGCGTCCCATGAATCTGGGCTGAGTCCTGGCACTAGGCTCAGCCAACTTGCCAAGCAGGAGCTAGTGTGGGCCTCCAGGGCAAAATGTCCTCCATCTCTTGGGGGTCTTGGGGTCCCAGATGCCATGATCATGCCCTCTGTGAGAAGTTGGATATGTGCTGGGGGGGATATCTGGGATGGAGAGGGCTAGTGCTGGAAGGGGGGGGGGTGGATATGTGCTGGGGGGAGGGGCTATTGCTGGAAAGGGAGGGGGTTGTAAATGTGCTGGGGAGAAAGGAGGTTAGTGCTGGAAGGGGGGTGGAAATATGCTGGGGGGTCAGTGCTGGAAGGGGAAATATGCTGGGGGGAGAGGTGGTCAGTGCTGGAAGGGGGGGTGGAAATATGCTGGGGGGAGAGGTGGTCAGTGCTGGAAGGGGGGGGTGGAAATATGCTGGGGGGAGAGGTGGTCAGTGCTGGAAGGGGGGGTGGAAATATGCTGGGGGGAGAGGTGGTCAGTGGTGGAAGGGGGGGGTGGAAATATGCTGGGGGGAGAGGTGCTCAGTGCTGGAAGGGGGGGTGGAAATATGCTGGGGGGAGAGGTGGTCAGTGCTGGAAGGGGGGGGGGGTGGAAATATGCTGGGGGGAGAGGTGGTCAGTGCTGGAAGGGGGGGTGGAAATATGCTGGGGGGAGAGGTGGTCAGTGGTGGAAGGGGGGGGGTGGAAATATGCTGGGGGGAGAGGTGCTCAGTGCTGGAAGGGGGGGGGGTGGAAATATGCTGGGGGGAGAGGAGGTAAGTGCTGGAAGGGGCTGTCATGTTTCAAATGAATCCCACACTGACTTCTGGCATATGTCCTTTCTCATACCAAAGCACATATCCTCCTAACCCCCCAATCACTCCACCAACTGTACATCGTTTTAGTTTCCTCCATCCCAATCCCAGCCACTCTCTTCCCCTCCTCCCTGTCCATCTACAAGGCATAGAAAAACGTTTTTACAGACCTGAAATCACCACGTGTTCCTGCTGCCCCCCTCCTCTTGTGTGTATACAGAGCTGGAGGGGGAGGAGACAGCTTCGTTCTGCTGTGTGTGAGTGAGACAGGCATCTGATGATCGTGCAGAC
Source organism: Rana muscosa (assembly GCA_029206835.1). Lineage (NCBI taxonomy): Eukaryota > Metazoa > Chordata > Amphibia > Anura > Ranidae > Rana > Rana muscosa. The sequence goes on along the minus strand of CM055121.1, from coordinate 265,527,153 downwards.
AGTAGTGAGAGGGGACTCGGAGGAGAAAAAAC